>CAUYQG010126890.1:0-17057 GCA_963574415.1 Tarsius wallacei | reverse complement strand
TGAGCCCACGGGTTCGAGACCCTCCTGGGCAACTTGGCGAGACCTCATCTCTACAATAAATCAAAAAATTAGCCGGGCGTGGTAGCGCGTGCCTGTAGTTCCAGCTACTTGGAAGGCTGAGGTGGAAGGATCACCAGAGTCCAGCAGGTCGAGGCTGCGGTGGCCGGGAGCGGCCACTGTACTCCAGTGTGGGCGACGGAGTGAGACTCCAACTCAGGAAAAAAAAAAAAAGAGATTAGGTGCCAGGAAACTTGGTTTCTACTTCTGTTCCTGTCACCAACTAGCTGAGTTACCTTTAGCAATACAATTTGACACAATTCAGTAAATATTGACAGATCACCTGTCTGGGCTACAACTCACAGCAGGTATCAGAATGAAAAAGACATGTCTGTCTTCCGGTATACAGGCTAGCAATGGCTGAGGCACCAGCGCATACGTTTAATAAAGGAAGAGCAGTGGGAAAGTGCAAGAGAAAAGTCAACCAGGAAAGGAAACCTTGGTGGGAGGGACACAGGAGAGAAGTCTTGGAGGAAGTGACCTACGAGGTGGGTCTCACAGGAGAAATGAGGAAAAAGCATTCCTGAGCAAGCAAAGGCAGGAAAGTGGGAAGATAGACTTTGAGCCATTCAACTTGACTGACCCCAGCAGTCATGTAGGGGTCGTTTGGGAAAACAATCTGGAAAAGAACTATGGGGCCAGATTTTGAGGCCTTGACTATCCAGATGGAATGTTTATATTTAATTTTTAAGATATTGGATCAAAAACTAAAGGTTTTTGAGAAAGGGAACTATATAGTCATGGTGACTTAATCCTAGGACATAATAGAGTGCCTGCCCCATGTGAGGTCCTTTATAAATGTCAGTTGAAAAGAATTAGAATCTAACTTCCTGATGTGTCGAAAGGAAGGTAATGGACTAGGAACATGCTTACATTATGATTTTGTAAATTGTTGTCCTGAAGTGTTTAAAGGATTTTTTTTCAATAAGGAGAAACAGCAACTATTCTGAATCTAAAGATGCCAGGATAAATGGAAACAGATGAAATGAAAGGAGATATTTTGGTAATTCAAAATAATCCAACCATCTAACAATAAACCATAAGACTGCTGGGCTCGGTGGCTCAGCCTGTAATCCCGCGCCTTTGGGAGGCTGAGGTGAGTGGATTGCCTGAGCCCGCGGGTTCGAGATCCGCCTGGGCAAGCAAGACCTCATCTCTACAATAAATCAAAAAATTAGTCGGGCATGGTAGTGCGCACCTGTAGTTCCAGCAACTTGGAAGGCTGAGGCAGAAGGATCGCCGGAGCCCAGCAGGTCGAGGCTGCGGTGGCTGGGAGCGGCCACTGCACTCCAGTCTGGGGACGGAGTGAGACTCCAACTCAAAAAAACAAAAAAACAAAAAAACATAAGACTGGGCTCTAGGCTGGGTGCAGTGGCTCGAGCCTGTAATCCCAGCACTTTGGGAAGCCAAGGCAAGAGGATTGCCTGAGTCCAGGGGTTCGAGACCAGCCTGGGCAACTTGATGGGACCTCGTCTCTACAACAAATAAAAAAATGTGTCGGGTATGGTGGCATGTGCGTGTAGTTCCAGCTATTTGGAAGGCTGAGACAGAAGGATTACCTGAGCCCAGCAGGTCAAGGCTGCAGTGGCTGTGAGTGTGCCACTGCACTCTAGCCTGGGTGACAGAGTGAGACTCTGACTCAAAAAACAACAACAAAAAGACTGGGCTCTAATGATGACTCATGAGAATCTTAAAAAAATAGGCCTCCTTTAAAGCACTTTACATAGAAAGTCAAAGATAAAGGCTTACAGAGCGTTCTGGAGCAGAAAGGATCCAGGTAATATTGTAAAAAAATGATAGTGGCACACTCACACCTTGAATGTAGCAAAGCAAAAGATTTTGGAGACTATGTGATCAGAAATATTGAAGTCACCTGCTGTTAAAATTATGTTTACATGATCTTGTAAAGAGGAAAAGGGAAAGAACAGAGCCTCAAAGAAAAATATTCTAGGGTGGCACTGACTTGTACATGGTTGATGCTCAATATATATTTATTGATAAATGTTGGTGCACAGAAATTCTAGCACACACAAAACATAAAATACAAGAAGGAAAGTGGCTAGAAGAATTGATTTGCCATCCAGCTGTTTGTGGGAACCTGGTGAAGGAGAGGAGGTGTTTGGTAGAAAATTCCATTGTACAATCTATGAAATCAAATCTGCTATGCCCATAGACCCCATTTCATGAAGTAAGTACAGTTCTTTCCTGACATATTTGCCATACCTGTGCCACAGAATTGCCTACTCTAGCTCCAAATGATTAGACCAGGGATCAGTCCTTGAGCAAGGGGAGATTAGGTCAGGGCCTAGGACATGGCATGGAGTGAAACTGTGCCCAGCGGGGTGTTCCATATTAAATGGTGACACACTGAGCCTTATCAGATGCAGAACAGCCATGGAGAAGAGAGTGGGGAGCAGCCATCAATCTTCGAGGGAGACAAGACACCTAGGACCATGGAAACTACTTGAACACTTAGAAGCTACTGTTTCCAATTCCCCTGAACGTTCAAGTATAAGAGACCTCTTTCTGAAAGAGTTCTAAAGGCCTCTGTGCCTGTTTGGATGGTTCCATAGGTTTCCTTACTACATGTGTGTTGTTACAATAAGTACATATTGGGTAGGTGCGGTGGCTCAAGCCTGTAATCCAAGCACTTTGGAAGGCCGAGGCGAGAGGATTGCCTGACCCCAGGGGTTCAAGACCAGCATGGGCAACATGGCGAGACCACATCTCTATAATAAATAAAAAAATTAGCCAGGTGTGATGGTGTGTGCCTGTAGTTCCAGGTACTTGGAAGGCTGAGGCAGAAGGATTGCCTGAGCCCAGCAGATCAGGGCTGCGGTGGCTGTGAGCATGCTACTGCACTCCAGCTTGGGCAACAGAGTGAGACTCCGACTCAAAAAAAAAAAAGAGTAAGTCTGTATCACCTTAAGGATATCTCACCTAAAAGAGACAGACTATTACAGACTTTGGTTGTAAATATATATGTGTAATTGTTGGGCCAAAAAGGAGGATTCATCTACCCCAATAAATCAACTTTTTGAATTATTATTACGGTCCCTGCACACTTGCTTTGTGGGTTAGCTTTTCTCTACCCTTGGATAAAATCTGGGACAGGACTTATAATCCTTCTGGTCATTCTGAAATAACAGAAGTCTTCCTTTACTTCCATCAAAACCAGTCTCTGTTTGGTAATTTAATTTCTCTAGGTCACTGTGCTTAAAACAGACAAACAAAGCCCTCTAAACGTCAGTTAAAATTAAAGGCTCTCCTCTCCTCCAGCTAAGGCCCATGACAGACAGTGGACAGGGGTCAGGTCAGTGTCTTCTCTCTTTACTCTCGAATCCCACCCTGCCTACTAGTCAACTACAGCTTCTGACTCCTCCAGGGTAGAAGCAGGGGACAGAGTCAGAAAAAGGTTTTACTTGACTGGCAACATATGATGCTGGTTTTCTCCAGCCTTGTAGGGTATAGAAAGCTGATTCTCCAGTGGGTGTTTTCATAGGTTCTTCAGAGAGCCATCCCCACCTCTCAATCACCAGGGGTCTCTCACCTGTGGTTTTGGGTATGGGCAACCTACTTGCCAGCTGGCTATGTAGGACTCATCCTGGGGCTGTGGGGCTACATTCCTTCAGCATCTGTCTGCTAAGGTCTCCTGGGCACATCATGCTGCCTTCCTTTGTAGGCAGAATCTAAGATAACAGCTCCATGGCTCTCCCTCCTGCTCTACTAGGACCCTCTGTGGGAGTATAGTCATTAATTACATCATAGGTCGTGTTTTACTTCCAGAGGCCACTTGGGATGAACCTACTGCCCTTTGATTATTACACATGAGTCAGACCTGGTCCCTCATGCGCCCCAAACATCAATCTCTTCTTGAAGCCTCTCTCTCTGGCCCTGAGGTCACACACACACACACACACACACACACACACACACACACACACACACACACAAAGCAGTCTAACACCTCCCCATGGAGGAAAGGAGAAGTTGTGAGGCACACATGTAGACCTCTTTCTGAAAGAATCCTCCTTTTAATCATGAGGTTTCTGGTCCCTTGTATTTCTGGTGACACTTGATGACCAGTTCCAGGGCACTTTCTTGCAAGTCCCGCATAGGTAGTCTGGAGTCTTACACTGAAATGGAGGAGTTCTTGGTACCTGTTATCTTGGGACCTCAGGCAAAAGCAAGCCTGAAATAGTTACATTTTAACAGTTACATAATATGTGTGTATGAAGATCTTTCTATGGTTCAAAAAACCTGGGCCAGGCTTGGTGACTCAGCCTGTAATCCCAGCACTTTGGGAGGCCAAGGCAAGTGGATTGCCTGAGCCCGAGGCTTTGAGACCAGCCTGGGCAACTTGGTGAGACCTCATCTCTACAATAAATAAAAAAAAATTAACCGGGCATGGTAGCACGTGCCTGTAGTTCTGGCTACTTGGAAGGCTGAGGCGGAAGGATCGCCAGAGCCCAGCAGGTTGATGCTGGGGTGGCCGTGAGTGTGCCTCTGTACTCCAGCCTGGGAGATGGAGTGAGACTCCTACTCAAAAAAAAAAAGAAAACTGTGGGTCATCATCACTGTTTAACTGTTTAAAAATTGACAACAGACCGTGCATGGTGGCTCACGCCTGTAATCCCAGCACTTTGGGAGACCGAGGCAGGAGGATCACTTGAGCTTGAGTATGAAACAAGCCTGGGCAACATAGCAAGACCTCGTCTCTACAAAAAAATTTAAAAATTAGCAGGGCATGGAGATGTGAGCCTGTAGTCCCAGCTACTCTGGAAGCTGAAGCAGAGGGATCACCCGAACCCAGGAGGTCAATGCTGCAATGAGCCGTGATTGTGCCACTGCACTCGAGCCTGGGTGACAGATTGAGACTCTGCCTCAAAAAAAAAAAAAAAAATGACAACAATCTATCCAATAGGAGTCTTACTTTTAAAATTCAGTCTGTAGAATCTAAAAAAAGAATAGAATCTAACATAGAGTTATGAGGATTAAATGAAAGAGCCAATAAAAAGTTCTTAGCATAGTGTTTGTCACACGCTAAGTGCCAAATAAATGCTAGCATTTACTATAATTATTATGACATATCCTTTCATCTACATTAAGAGAAATAAATAGATTTGAGCATCTCAGTAGGATTTAATATTTCAATAAATATTTGGGATCTGCTTAGTTCCTTTGATTTCCATGAAGTTGGTGAATGCATCTGAGGTGATCACCTTCTTTTCACTGATCGCCCTTGAGAGCTGTCTCACTCCACTTAGCCCACCAATGGGGAAAATCTCCTAGTTAGGCTAAGAGGTGAAGGCTGATACATAAAGCAATACAACCCTTAGAAAACAGAACCATTGGTTCAATTGCCTGAACTTGAATCGTTCAACATCTTAGAAAGGATCCATTCTTACCCCCAATTCAACTCCCCTCCACCCCAAGAACATGGAGCTTTATAATCTTTGCTCCAATAACCTTATGTTCTTTCATGTGAATCATGTGTTTCTTGTGGGTTTTTTAAAATTTTGCTTTATTTTATTTTTTGAGTAGGCGTCTCACTCTGTTGCCTAGGCTAGAGAGTAGTGGCACGATCATGGCTCATGGCAACCTCGACCTCCTGGGCTCAGGTGATCTTTCCACCTCAGTCTCCTGAGGAGTTGGGACTATAGGCATGTACCACCGTACCTGGCTAATTTTTTAAACTTTTTGTAGAGACAAGGTCTCACTATGTTGCCTAGGCTGATCTCAACTCCTGAGCTCAAGCAATTTTTTCACCTTGGCTTCCCTAAGTGCTGGAATTACAGATGTGAGCCACTGTGCCCGGCTCTCGTGGTTTGTTTTTACCTGTGTTTATTTTATATTATTACCAATGCATCCTGTTGTCACCACCAGAGTACAAAATAAGAGTGTAGTCTTTCACTATTTGATTCCATAACTCGAAGCCCCACCTATGACAGTAATGATCTCTTCTTCTCTTATAGAGTTTTCCTCTTATAAGCCAAAACCCCCAATAGGTTATTTAATTAAATGCCTGTCCCATTGCCTCAGAAAATCTGCGTGGTGCACTGAAGTTCCTCATACTCTGTGACTGTTGCTGAGATTCCTGCCCCTGGCATTGCTCTTAAGAAGGTGGGGTCAGCTGGGCTCGGCTCAGCCTGTAATCCCAACACTTTGGGAGGCCGAGGCGAGTGGATTGCCTGAGCCTGTGGGTTCAGGACCAGCCCGGGCAAATAGGCAAGACCTCGTCTCTACAATAAATGAAAAAATTAGCGGGGCGTGGTAGTGCGCGCTTGTGGTTCTGGCTACTTGGAAGGCTGAGACGGAAGGATCACCAGAGCCCAGGAGGTTGACACTGGGGTGGCTGTGAATGTGCCACTGCACTGCAGCCTGGGCCATGGAGTGACTCCAACTCAAAAAAAAAAAAAAAGAGAAGGGGGCTCCAGCACTCCCCCCAGAGCCTCTGCTTTGGTGTTGGAGACACAGGTAGTGGTTTCTTTGAAAGGGGCAGGGAGACAAGTGAAGAATGAGGAAGTAGGCCTAACTCCTATATTATATTTCTCGAACTGCTGGATTCAAGCAGTCCTTCTGCCTCAGCCTCCCAAAGTGCTGGGATTATAGGTGTGAGCCGCTGCACCCTCATGTTATATTCCTTCAGTTTACAGCTCTTTTGGCTTATGCACATTCTTGGTAATTTCTCCCAAACCACCAGCAGTGGCTAGGAGAAGAGGTTCTCCAACACCAGCCACGTGTTGAACCATCTCCCATGACAATTCAGCCCTGGGAAGTAACTGAATTCTAATACCACATTGTTCTCTCCAGTGGTATGCTTTGTCTTGGGGTCACAAGTGCTCTCTGCCTGGGGTCAATTTAATCCAGCCTAGGTGTTTTATTAACTAGGAAATAAGAGAGTTATCATCCCTACCTCTCCTTTGATTCTCTTTGGCCCTTGTGCCAGTTTGCCCATTTCTTCACAGCAACATCTGGGCTCCCTTACTAAAAGGGACCAGGCAGGGAGAGCTTTCCAAGACAGAAATCTGTGCAAGGTAACTGGATTTCTCCACTACTAGAAAGAGAAACTATACTCATTAAGATAGGGTTCAGGAAGGCACGGTGGCTCACACTTGTAATCCCAGTACTTTGGGAGGCCAAGATGGGGAGAACTGTTGATCTCAAGAGTTCAATACCAGCCTGGGCAACATAACAAGATTTCATCTCTATGAAAAAAATCAGAAATTTAGCTTGGCATGGTGACATGCTCCTATAGTCCCAGCTACTTGGGAGGTGGAGGCAGGAGAATCACTTGAGCCCAGGAGTTTGAGGCTGCAGTGGGCCGTGATCATGCCACTGCACTCCACCCTGGGTGACAGAGTGAGACCCTGACTCAAAAAAAAAAAAACAACAACAAAAAAACCAGGGTTCAATATCTAGTTTTGCATGCCAGTTTCACTTAAAAGGTATGGAGAGGAAAATGAATGTTCTCCCACGTTGGGCTTCATGCTACATGTTGAGCCGCCTAAAATTTAGGAAGATCTAAACCTCAAGACATACTTAGCACAACTAACCAAGAGTTAGACACCTAAGATGCCAGTGAAGAAAGAGTCCTAGAGGCCATTCATGCTGGATGAGCTGGAAAAAGTTAGGGAAGCTGAATCCTCTTAAGGGCTAGCTAGCCTTAAATCAGATCTGGAATCGCCTCATACAGCACACACCACATGCAGTCATTTGGTGGCGGTTTGTACACGGGGCTTATTATGGTGGCAACACCTCTGTCATCGGTTGAGAGAAATTTCTGATCCAGATGCCAGACATACTGAGTCACCTGAAATCCCCTGCCACCCACACCTCCCACTGCTGGCTACATATACATATATATGTAAATAAACACATGTGGTTTCAGGAGATAATTTAAATAATTTGCCTCTGGGGTATAAAGCTAACCTTTTAATTCTCCTGTCTGGGGACAAAAAGGATTTTGTCTGTTTATTGATCTATTCTTTACTTGGTAATGGAGGACATAACAGAGAAAATGGCTAAACTGTACTGTTTGCCTTTCAGATTATTTTTGGCAGGTAATCTTGTCTTTCCTGGATGGAACATGGCAGCAATGTGAAATTTTAAACTTTTTGAAAAACACAAGGTCAGAAACATAGGAGAAAGTCTGAAATTTCCAGTTGGAATCTGGCTCCAAAAGAGGTTTGCAAAATATCAAAGATGACAAAGCTCTGAGTCGCAGGACATTCTTGGCTTCCTTGATTAAAAACAGCCATAATAGCACTTGTGTTTTGCTACATTTTCTACTCTTTTGCAAGCTTCACTATTGCTTATTAGCAAAACCCCAAAACTTAGCCTGAAATACAAAGACCTTGGAAATTTAGCCCAAACCCACTTTCCAACCTTAAACTTCCATCTCACCCTAGCTAAAACTACAGCCTAATTTTACAGGATTATCCATCATTCCCTGAATGTAACATAGTCTTTCATACCTCAATACTGTTCATGGGATGTTTTCTCCCTCCAAGAGGCTCTTTTTCTCCTTCTCAACCTGACAAAACCCAGCTCAAAGGTTACCTTTTAAGAAAGACTTTAAAACTGGTCACTCCCTCCTTTGTGTTCTTATAACACTTAGCACTTAATTGAATTAGACAATTTTATCACACGGTATTGTGATTATTTGTTCACCCATCTGTTTCCTCTATGAGACTTGAGCTCCTTCAGGGAAAGACAATATCTCATTTCCACAAGTGGGCCCAACAATCCTGGCACATAGTGTCTACTCAACAAATATATGCTGATTGGTGTTGGTTATTGAGGGTCAGCAACTTCCTGAGCAACCCATCCTTTTCTGGCCCAGAAGTGAAGCATCCAACACCAGGCTTCTCCTGGCTTGATTCTGAGACCAATCACACAGTTACCCAGGAGGAAATGAAGATAATTCTATTCAGGTGACACAGAATCAAGTGGATTTTGATGCTCAGCCTGCTCTGACCTTATGCCTTAGTTGTAGAACTTGAGCTTTGGCCTTGACCCTGGGACCATACTCTCAATGCATCACTACATCCACATTTTAACTCTTATGTGAGGCTGGGCGCAGTGGTTCACGCCTATAATCTCAGCACTTTGGGAGGCTGAGGTGAGAGGATTGCCTGAGCTGGCGGGTTCGAGACCCTCCTGGGCAACTTGGTGAGACCTCATCTCTACAATAAATAAAAAAATTAGCTGGGCATGATGGCACGTTCCTGTAGTTCCGTAGTTCCAGCTACTTGGAAGGCTGAGGTGGATCACCTGAGCCCAACAGTTCGAGGCTGCAGTGGCTGGGAGCGTGCCACTGCCCTGCAGCCTGGGTGACAGAGTGAGACTCCAACTCAAAAATAAAATAAAATAAAATAAAATAAAAAACTCTTATGTGTTCAAGTTTCCATTTTGATAACATTCTGTCCCAAGGATTACCAAAAGTGAGGTGCCTCTCTCTATAGGAAGGACTGTATTTTTATTCCTTTTATTGCAATACAATGGAAATTTCAAGACATTATAAAGCTAGTCAGAAAGTTTTACCCTTCATTCCCTATTGAGCACAATGTTAGGAGCACCCACACCTGTATTGCTTCTAGCCCTTTATCCTGAGGGTGAGATTCTTCAAGCGTCTAAACCATTCTGGGCATGGCTTACTTAGCAATGGAGGCTTTGCCTGGAGCTACAGCAAAAAGGGGAGTGCCAGGCTTAGGGGACTGTGATGGCTTTAAATTACTGCTGCAAATATTTTGACTCTCCTCCCAACTAGAAGTGGCATCTAAGTCCCCAGTCTTTGAGTCTGAGTGGATATGTTACTACTTTGACCAACAGAATATAGTGGAAGTGAAGCTGTATGAATTCCAAGGCCAGACCATAAAAGGTCATGCAGCCTACTCCTTGTTCACCAGAAGACTTGGAGCACTAAGCCTCCATGTAGGAATCTAGATGAAAGAATGCTATAGACTGAATGTTTGTGTTGCTCCCCCTGAATCCATATATTGAAACCCAGGCCCTAATGAGATGGTATTTGGAGATGAGGCCTTGGGAATGTGATTAGGTCATGAGGGTAGAGCCCTCTTGAATGACACTAGTGCCCTTATAAGAGAGACCCTGGAGAGATCCTTTACATCCTTCCACCATGTGAAGCTATAGTGAAAAAATGGCCCCATCTATGAACAAGGAAGTAGACCCTTCCCAAACACCTTGACCTTTGACTTTCCAGCTTCCAGAACTACGAGAAATAAATTTCTCTTGTTTATAGGCCACTCCAGTCTATGCTAGTTTGGTGCAGCTGCCTGAACAGACTAACACGAACCCTAAGCAGAGCAAAGCCACTAACAGAGATGCTGCCTCCATGATCAAAAAACCACTGGCTCTTGAGTCATTTCATCTCTGTCATAATTGGGATTCCATCATGATCAGGAAGTCACCATGATCTGGTGACTATCCTAGTTTCAGGTCAACACCACCCTGCTCCAATCTGCACCAGCAAAAGGAATGCCCTGGACTCCACGACTGAACACCCACAACCTACAGCTCGATGACCATGGTCACGAACAGACAGTGCAGAAGGAGAGATGTTAAGGTCCCTTGTTGGCTTTTGTCTTGTTTTGTTTTTATCATTGCAGTAGTATAAAAAAGCACACTTGAAAGAAAATGAGATGGATATTGAGTGCAAATCTGCAACATCATCATCATGTCTTTTTTCTTCTACCAGATACAAGCAATTTGGATTCACCTTTATGTCCCATTCCCCAAAGTACCCAGAAACTTCCAAGGAAATGTTGAGATAAGGAAAGGGAGTTAGTGAGGAAAAAAAGAGGGAAGAATTCTGAAGTTCTACATGTCCCTTTCACGTCTCCACCAGGACATGGGGTCCTCAAAAGAAGGATGACATGATTTTAGTTTTAAAACTGCCTCTCTTCTCAATATTTTCCAGCTGCCCTTCCAGACTCACTCTTTTTTTTTTTGGTCTTTTTTTTTTTCTTTTAGACCCACTCTTCACTCACTTTCAGTGAGGCTGTGCCCCAGGCTGACCTCCACAGATGACGTCACCAGCGTTCCTGTACCGTCGACATCTGGTTGGGCTTAGCCAGTGGAAGGCACCAGGAAAAAGATAGATGGCAAGGAATGAGAGTCCAGGTTTATTTTAAAAATCCTTTTTTTATTTTAAATATGTGGGGTACAATTCAGGGATAGGTATATAAATGTTCATTATGCAGGTAGCCTTGTTGATGAGGTGTGCCCCCCCTCCCCTGAGGCCAAGTTGTTTATTCTCTGGTTCCTTCTGTACCAGGCTGTCATTTGGTTGTAGCCACTTTTCTCTACCTAATGTTGTTCCCCCAAGTCAGAGCATCTGTCAGGTGTCAGCCCAGTCCATCAGCCACAGTTGTTTCTGGTAATTGCTTCTTCTCTTACTAACTTCAGGGACAGTAGTATTAACAGCTTCTATTCTCAATCTTTACAAGGACACCGGTTACTGAGTGTGTTATTTGTTTGCTGCTGGGACACACACTCTAGAATGATTGCTAGAGTCTCTAGAGACCATCAGCCCTTTGGTCTACCGCCTCTCACGTGGCACCATATTTGACAGGCCCCATGTCCCACCTACCTGGGCAGACTCTTCCTGGCACTGAAGCTGAGTCCGCTTCTCAGGACTGGTGTCCTTGTATAGGAGGCAACTGTGGCTCCACAAAAAGTGTCTTGAGAGCAAGTGAGCTGGCTTGAGAAGACAATGATTGCCATTGGCTGCAAGTGTGGTTCCAGGCATTCAACTGTTCACTTTCAGTTCCTTGCCTATAAAGGGGAGACTAGCAGGCACCTGTCCGGCTTGAATAAGGCTATGTATATAAAACAGCTCAGTAAACTGAAGACCATTTTACAAATATTAGCCATTACTTTTCCAAAGCTTGGCACTCTTTCCATTTATCTTTACATTTTTCCTTCTGTGAGTTAAGTTCCTTTTCAGTAACAAATTGATATCTTAACTAATACTACAATCCTGGTGGTCTAAATCTTTGTTCCAGCAAAGGAGGAATGAGCCCATTTTAAAAATTCAAGGCAGAAGTGGTATATAAAAAGCTATTTTCACACCCGAAGAGAGCACACTACCTCAGAGGCCCTAAACTTCTCACTTATTAACTTGGGCTGGAACATTGGCAGAAAAAGGCATTACTGTGGTTTGTGTCTTTGGTCAGTCAACAGAGACTTTGGTCTTGTGTTGAAATAGACAGTTTAGAGTAATTGTGACTGAATGAAATCAGAGTCAAGTGTGGCCAATCTGATGTTTTCCACAGCACTTTGTGCCCCAGTTGTTCCAGATCTCCTTCTGATCACAGACAGCTTTTAGGATTTCAGCTAAAAGAGTGGCCAGGACAGCTGGGACAGCCTGGCAGAGTTTTAATAGGTTTTGAATCCTGACTTTTCATTTTACCAGACAAAGAAGCTTTTAAGGTATTTAGGGGGCTCTGATTACAAGCAATAATGAAAGGCCTCTTAAAGAATACAAACTTCGTATAGTTATAAATGATTAAAGTTTTCAGCAAATTCACAGATCTAGAGAGAATAACTTAATTATGTTGCAAAGGTGAAGATTTGGTTCCAAGATTCAGACAAAATTCACCAAAATTCTCCAGGAGGCTATTTGGAAAAAGAAAGTCTACATGAAGAATTATGCTAATATAATCAACTATCCTAAATCTAAACTGAGTCACATTTAAGACCCAAAGCAAGACATGTCTGAAATAAAAACTATGGCATTAATTATTCCATTATGATAAGAAGTTACACCTTACTGCCTAAACATAAATAGGTGTAAGAGAACAATGAAAAAGGTATCTGACCTCTGACACAGCTATTTACAGTGTACGTACATCTTCCTTGTAGGGAGGATAGTCAAAGTCTTTAATAACTGGTCTAGAACAAGTACCAACCAGGAAGAGCAGACTTTACCATGACCCACCCTTTGGCTGACCCAGAGCATCTCAGCTGAATAACAGCACAGCCTACATCCCAGGCAACAGCCCTCTCTACTGATCACCTGAAGCTTCTCCTCAGCCTACAACAAAACCATTCACTATGCAGAACGTTTTCCAAAAGCAAAACCCAAATTCTTTCAGGTTGTTTAATTCTTCACTATCTTCTCTATTCCACTACCAAAGACTACTGTACAACTTCTTGGCAACTTGCAAGCAGGTGATTCTCCTAATTAAGCAAAGCATGCTGCCTTAAATTAAAAGATGCTGTCTTGAAGGAGGCAGCTGGCTTCAGGGAGTCCTTGTTCCCGTCTCTTGAGGGATATGGCTTTCCCGACCTCTGAGAGGGTGATGGGAGGGTGTGAGCAGCTGAGCAGGATCAGGCCAGTTGAGATGTCTCTCACCACCCAAGCCTGGTCAGGCTGGACTCCATTCTGACCAATCTAATCAAAATGGAAAAACTAAAAGTTCCAGTCACCAAAGAGTTGACAAGTTCAGCAGCAGGTAGGTCAGGTGGGTTTTTTTGCATTGTTTTTTTACTTGAGTGGCTCTTCTTTAAGTCTTTGATCTGGACTTTTCTAGCCCACTGCAGTTAGCTTTTGCAGTTACTATACTGGGTTGAAATCATTTCCTTACACATCTGTCTCTGCTGCTGAGACTCCTTAAGGGCAGGAGGTTTGTCTCATTATTCTCTGAATTCCTAGAGCCTAATCCAGTGCCAGTGTGTTGGGCTGAACAGTATCAGTTTCAGAGTGAAGTAAAGAAAAAAATGTCTTTGTACTAAAACAGCAATCTCTCTGGATCTACTTTGTGGTTAAGTCAACAAAAGAAAATGATTATTCATTAATTAGATTGCATTTAATGTTTTACAATAACATCTTTTCAGTCTAAGACTTTTAGTAGCAGATGAGAATAAATTTGACACCCATGGACAGAAGTATACTGAAAAGCATACTTTTAGTATTATACACATAGGCATGAATCAAAATTAAGCCAGTATTAAGGAAATACCCTTTAAATTGCTTAGCATTCTCTTTTTAGAAATGGCTATAAATCATTTTCTTTAAAAACAGAAAAATAGGTTGGGTGCAGTGGCTCATGCTTATAATCCCAGCACTTTGGGAGGCCGAGGTGAGAGGATTGCCTGAACGCATGGGTTCAAGGCAGTCTGGACAACTTGGCAAGACCTCATCCCTACAATAAATCAAAAAATTAGAGAGGCTTGGTGGCATATGCCTGTAATTCCAGCTACTTGGAAGGCTGAGGCAGAAGGATCTCCTGAGTCCAACAGGTCAAAGCTGTGGTGGCCGTGAGTGTGCCACTGCATTCCAGACTGGGCGACAGAGTGAGACTCCAACTCAGAAAACAAAACAAAACAACAAAACAGAAAAATAATCAGTTTAGTGATTTTTTTTTAGTGATTCTGAAATAAAATTTTCCATAAATGAAAGTTATGATTATTACTGTGGAGATAAAGATGTGAATTATTGAAAAAAATAATGTCCCTTTTATTTAAAAAGAGCTAACTTACTGATATCTTTTTTATTGTTGTTGTTTTTCTGCCTTCCCTTATTTTTAATTTTTAAAGGAATATCTCTGTTCATTGCTAAAACTTGAAATGATATGGTTAAGGGATTTTTAAAAAATCATCCTCATCTACAGTCCGTAAATAATCCGCATAGGCTGGGCACAGTGGCTCACGCCTATAATCCCAGCACTTTGGGAGGCCTAGGTGAGAGGAATGCCTGAGCCCATGGGTTTGAGATCAGCCTGGGCAACTTGGCAAGACCTCATCTTTACAATACATCAAAAAATTAGCTCAGCATGGTGGTGCACGCTTGTAGTTCCAGCTACTTGGAAGGCTGAGGCAGAAGGATCACCTGAGCCCAGCAGGTCAAGGTTGTGTTGGCCGTGAGTGTGCCAAAGCATGCCAGCCTGGGCAGCAGAGTGAGAGTCCAACTCAAAAAATAAAATAATCAGCGTAAATAGTTTAATTTTCTTTTTAGTCTTATTTCTATGCATCTACATATTTTTTTACATGGTTGGGGTTGTATTGCTTACATGATTTCGCATCTTGCTCTTTTTTTTACTTAATGTTATAGTTTGAACCTCATGTAAAATAAAATAGAATGGTGACACTGATGTACTTTTGGTCAGGCCCACCTCAGGCCTTGTCTTTTTCATGTTGGTGAGTGACAGACTGATCATCTCATCCTTGTCACTGCTGTCATTCCCTGGATAGAGATGGGCAGGGTTAGCAGTACAGTCTCTGGCTTTATTTATTTTTTATTTATTTTTAGTTGGGGGTCTCACTGTGTTGCCCAGGCTGGATGGAGTACAATGGCACCATCACGGTTCACCATAGCCCCCAACTCCTGGGCTCAGGTGATCCTCTCACCTTAGCCTCCCAAGTAGCTAGAACTACGGGTGCATGCCACCATGCCAGCTTATTTTTTATTTTTCATAGAGATGAGGTCTCACTATGTTTCCTAGGCTGGTCTTGAATACCTGGGCTCAAGCAATCCTCTTGCTTCAGTTTCCCAAAGTGCTGGAATTACACGCATGAACTACCACCCCTGGCTTGGACCTTATTTTTTATTCATCTGATTATCTTTTAAGGCGCCTAACCAAATCTTAGACTTAACAAGAAGCTAGAGGAAGAGGAGACCCAGGGGAAATCAACACGTGTGAATGAAGGGTCATCCAAGGAAGGAAAGAACTGGGGTTACTCTCCTTGAATACAGAGAAGAATAGTGACTGCGAGTATCCCAGTGCACCAGGAATGATGTCTGATTTGCCTTTCCTATTCTGCTGGGTGTCTCCCTTTGTCCCTCTTGCCCTCTCCATCTGCTCGGTGCCTAGGAGACTGGCCCGTGTGAGCGTCTCCACAGGCTCTCTTGCCGTCTGACTTCGAGCTGCGTTGGCTGACAAGGAGCCTTGCTGGACTTAAGGAGAGTGACACTGGAATGTTCACTCCCCAGCTCTGTCCCAGTAGAGTCACCAAAGGCTGGCTGAAGTGGTCTACTGAAGGCCACCGCCCCAGTCAAGCACCCTCTCCATGGAGCCTTCTCCATCTGGCTTCTGGTAAGTGCACACTCCCCTTGCTCTTCAGGCCTGGCAGGGTGGGGGTGGGGAGTGGGGGGCTGACAGTGGTGCTTGTTGTTACTAATTCTGACGCGCTACACTACCCTTTGGGGTTTCCCTCCACTCTGCCCATCTTTTAAATAGCCCTGTTATTAAATCTCTTCAAATTATCCAATTGACAAGACCTTCTGTTTCCTGCCAAGACTGACTGATAGAAATATTAAAACCACATGTCCCTCTCCCAAGGCTAGCATACTTCATTCAATCTTCAGAATCAAACTATTACCTGAGTTTCCTCAGCAGGGTCATTTGGGGATAATAAATGTATAAATAACCCATCTCCAATTCCAGCAAGTGGCTATTTATAATGGAAGTTTTGCTGCTGATGGTGATGATGATGAATACAGTAATGATAGCTGTCGTCATGTTCCTATTCAATGGCCAGGTCAGAGACTCTTTGCATTTGGACTTGATCTTCAGAACAAATCAGCAAGATGGCTTTTGCTCCCATGTTAGAGGTGAGTAAATCTAGTATCTAGAAATGTTGGTAACTTTTCCCTAATAACACACAACTAGTTCATGTGTACCCACTGCCTTTTCTCCTCCTTCGGGTCCTGACTCAATGACACTTTCTCAGTTAAGCCTTTCCTGGCTACCCCAGTTTGAACATTTCCTATTCCACTGCCTTGTTTTATTTTCTCTTCTGCCAGGTATAGTAGCACATACCTATAGTCCCAGCTACTCAGGAGACTGAGGCAGGAGAATTGCTTGAGCCAGGAGTTTGAGGCTGCAGTGAGCTATGATTGTACCACTGTATTCCAGCCTGGTCAACAGAGTGAGACCCTGTCTCTAAAAAAAAAAAAAATTGTAGTATGTGAGCTGGTGATAGGCAGAAGAGAAAATAAAACAAGGCAGTGGAATAGGAAATGTTCAAACTGG
>CAUYQG010126889.1:0-29398 GCA_963574415.1 Tarsius wallacei | reverse complement strand
ATTTAATATAAAAGTTAGGATATTTAGGATAAACAGGTAAAAGGGTTAGAATTAAAAAAAGGGTGTAAAACATAAAAATGGTTGTGGGAAGTGTGGAATGAAGAAAAACAACTGACGACAATTGTTTGGTTTTTATTCATTAATGAAAGACCTAACTTGCAAACAAAGCCTACAAGGGACTTACAGGGAGAACAAGACAATAGCCGATAAAGGTCAGAAGTTGTTAATAAGTAACATGGAAAATAACATGGGATATGTAATTATGGTTTTGGGATTTGAATGAAAACGGTATATATATTTGTGTAAAAGATGAATAAAGTTAGCAGAGTCCTGAATTCTACCCAGAAGGTGGCGTCTGTCATTCTTCACCATTCCTGATCCTCCTGCCTCAAGCCCTAACTCTCACTCGAAGCTGGACTCCAGGAGTCAACAAGGAAATCAAGACAGAAATAAAAATTTTCCTGGAAACAAATGAAAACAAAGTCACATCTTACTAGAACCTCTGGGATCCCATGAAAGCAGAGAGGAAAACATAAAACAAATAATAAAAGGTTACACCTAAATCCAACTATATTGATACAATATTAAATGTTATTAGGCTAAATATTTCAATACAAAGATTGTGAATGTCAGATGAATTTTTAAAATGCACTGATATGCTATAGCAGATACTTATTTACCAAAGTTTCAGATGAGCTGAGAAAAGTGAGGGTTGAAAAAGTTATGGAACACAACCAATAAAAACATATGGCTACTGAGACTATATCAATGTTAGATATGGTAGACAGAGAGTATTACAAAATATAAAGAGGACATTAATGATAATAAATAGGTAATTCATCAGGAATACATGGCAAATCCAGATACCCATAGATTAATTACAACCTCACATTCATAATTGGTAAATAAAAATGCTTCTATTAGCAAATGATAATAAATTTGTGTTAGGGTTTTCCAGAGAAACAGAACTAATAGGTTGTGTGTGTGTGTATGTGTGTATGGGTGCGTGTGTAACACATTTATCATGGGTAATTGGTTCACACCCATGTGAAATTCAAAATCTGAAGGGTGGGTTGGCAACCTGAAGACTCAAGGGAGTCAATTCTGTAGTTCCAACCAAAGGTCAGATAGGCTAGCAACTCAGGGAAGTTCATGATGCGGCTGTGGCCTGAAGGCCAGAAGGTGGAGAACAGTGGAACCATTCTTCCACTTTGAGTTCAAAGGCAGTTTGCTATAGAACCAGAAAGAACCACAGGTAGTCTACTGAAGAATTATCTTTTGCTTAAGAGAGGGCAGTGATTTGTTCTATTCAGGCCTTCAACTGATTGGATGAGGTCTGCTCACATTAATAAAGGCAATCTCTTGTACTCAAACTTCACTGATTTAAATATTAATCTCATCCAAAAAACACTTTCACAAAAACAACCAGATCAATGTTTGATCAAATATCTAGGCACCCTGAGGCCCAGTAAATTACACACAAAATTAACCAATACAAGTCTACCTCTTATTAACTTCCATCTGTCCATTAAATTATACTATTATCTCCAAATAAAGACAATAAAAAGGTCTAACATCTACCTAATCTGATAAAACTGTCCTATGTAAAACTGACAATGTACAAACCCTTTTCCAGAAGAGAATGTGAAATTCTTGGGTGAGGTTTACTTTTCTATTCGATATTCCATAACTTAAATACTATGGCCTATACCTTAAGTACTCTGTATCTATAGTCATACTGTAACTTAGATACTATGAAAGTTGACAATACTTAATTCTATCATACAGATCAATATCGCTTATGCTACATAAAGGGATAAGAGAGAGAAGAAAACAAGTAGATTGCATATACAAATATATTCATAACAAAATTAAGAGGATCACTCATAGTAATTATAGTCCTCTCATTTGTAATAGTCCTCTCATTTGTAATTGGTCACATGTTCATACATAGTACTCATAACTACTTTTTTTCAGTACCCATTCAATATTTCCTTTGCCTTCAGCTAGTATATCAGCTGGTCATGATTTTTTACCTGATGGGGGTAACTCAAAATTTTTTTCCTAAAGGGTCTGGGCCATTAGTAGTTCTGCCTGAATTGGGTTGTTGTAGGTTTCTGCTGACATTAATCACAGCACACGGTAATTTCAAGAGACACCCTAAGGGATGTCCTGTATTGCAGACATACTTTTAACTTTTTTTAACCTCTCCTGTGGGGAGGCAGACTTGATAGACAGGATCAGTCACTCCAGTCAGCACAGTGACTCCCTTCTTTGCCTACCTCAGAAGCAGGGGGAGACTAATATGGCCTGGTTGCAGTCATGGTTTCCAGTTTAGAACAATCGTTGTTGTGTTTTCTGATGAAAGTATGCATCCCTTGGAACTAAGATCTCTAATGTAGCAAAATATAAGGTTATAGGGACAGAAGCAAAAATTTTGCTGGTGGATCACTAAGGGTGAGTAGTTGAGTAATAGGTGTGTAGTGTCATTCCCATTTCAACTTCGTTATTCTTGGCTTTATTAATCCTGAATATGGGATAAATAACAACATATATTAAGCACTGATTGAGAGCATACACAACCCTCTGGAGAACCTACAAAATATATGTAACGGGTACTGCAACTGTTTCCTCAAAAAGGCCATTTCTCTACACTATCAAGCCAGCTGGGGCAAGATGGTAGAAAACAAATGAGCTCTATGAGTAGGGGACCATTGCTACACTTTTTTTCAGTAAAGTGATTTTCTTATTCAGAAAAAGTCCTGTATGGAACACCATGATGGTTCATAGGCATATTATAAATGCATAGATTATAATTTTGGCAGAAGCATTATGTGCAGGAAAAGGAAATTCATATCCAGAATAAGTATCTATTTCAGTAAGAACAAAAAGTCATCATTCCATGGTGAAAGTGGTTCAATGTAATCAAATTGCTGCCATGTAACTGCCTGGTAGCCCAGGGAATGGTCCACATCAGGGACTCCGCATTGGTCTACGCTGCTGGGAGACTGGGCACTGAGTGATAGCTGTAGCCAGGTTGGTCTTGTTGAGTGGAAGTCCATGTTACTGAGTTCATGCATAACCTCGTGTCTGCCACCATAATCAGTTTGTTCGTGAGTTTATTGGATAATGACAGAGGCAGCTGGGGAGACTGGCTGGAAACCAAAAAGTGGGACATTCTATTCATTTGATTAGAATCCTTTTCTGCGGAGACTACCATTTGTTGAGCATACACATGAGACACATATTTTCTGAAGATAACATTTATGAAGGAATGAGTGCTAAGCTCTGTGAAATGCTCCTGTGAAATCAAGTGAAAAAAGAATAAAGACATTGCCATTGGGTTTGGCAATGTGTGAGGTCATTTCTCACAAAAGCAGTCTTTGCATGATGGGAATGAAACGCGGTAAGGAAACAAATAAAGATTACAGGTAAGTAAAGAAGTTTTGAAATAAAGGGAGCAGAGATGTTATAAATGTAGTAGAATATTCAAGAAAGATCTATTGAAGACTGTGATTCCAAAACTGACTTTTGATTATGTCATAAACCAAATAAATTTTATTCACAATTTAATGTTAATAACTATGAATGTTGGTCTTCTATTTAGCATGTGCTAAATAACTTAATACTTATATTACCTATATTGATTTTCAAAAAACAGTAAGTAGATGCTATTACTATCTAATTTGTAGGTGCAATAGTAAGTTATCTGACCAATATCAGAGTTAGTAAGTTATAGGGCTTATATTGGAACCAGAGATTGAGGCTCTAGAATCCAAGTTTTTCACGTTAACACCACCATGCCTCATACTAGTTACAGTACTCTTTTTATAGCATCTTACTTTGGAAATTAGGATGTAATAACTTAGCCATATAGACAGTGTACAGTCTTAAAGTCTGAAAAGTAAATTGGATCTGATTAATAATTTCATCTATCTACACCACAGGAACCATATCTGTATTACTTATAATTGATGACTGCCTTGCCACTTATGCTTTTATATTTCTAATTATAATGACAGCAGATAATACTTTTGTTTATGGCAACAAAAGTAAATAGTTCTTTTTTCACATTGTGTTAAATTCCATCTCTCTGCAGATTCCTTTCATCAATCATAATTAGACCTTTTATAGTTATAAAAGTATATCCAAATCTTGATTTTATGAATCCTTTAAATATTTGAAAATTTGTCCTCCTAAATTTAAAATATTTCTTTTGTAAGTAAATTTATACTGGCTTTTCTCTTTTGTATTGTTTATTTTAAAACTAAATTTCAACAAATATTTTTAGTGTTTTATCTGAGACAATAATTCAGTTAAATGCTGGGGATATGTACCACTTTCTGTAAACTAGACCAATCATTTTAATGATCTTGATTCAATGCATTTGTGGACCTTTAACTGAAGACTTTAGTGTCTCTGCATCTTAGTTCTACATTTCATGAGAAAAAAATCTCTCTTGGAAGTGAATGAAAAGCACAAAATAAGCTATTCTGACAGTGTCAGGAAAAGAAAACCTGTCATCAGAATTCTAAGTATTTCTCTCTTCTTTAAATTCTTTCTATTTCTAACTTTCACAATGGGCTACAATGCTGCACCTACAATAAATTCTGATGTACAAAGGTAATGTGAACTGGAAAGTTATTTGAAATTGCATGGGAAGATGTGCATGAATAACAAGTGCAACTTGAGCAAGTGCCAAGTAATTATTGGCAGGTGGATATGCAGTGTGCTTTACCTTTTCTATACATGATTAATTTGCATGACTAGTCAAGCTTTGCGTTAATACCTTGTAATTTCAACAGATATGGTTTGGGGGCATTTTTTAAATAGACATTGCTTTCTCAGCATACTTGAAATAAAAGTAAAAATAAATGTGTCATAGATATAGAAGCTGATATTGATATATTTACTAAGTAAGAATTGCATTACAATTTTAATTCTAAGATGGAATAGAAAAATGCCATGTCCGAAGAAGTGATTAATGTCAATTTTAACATTGCATTAAACAGCATTGATTACTTTGCTGAAATATATAAATTATTATTAATATAGTAATTTCACAAATTAAAAAAATAAAGGAGCATAGAAGTGAAATGTTTGTATACCAATGAACTAGCTATTACCCTTAAAAAAAATCAAGCTACAATTTATCAGTTGCAAAATAAAAGGAAAACATTATCTCTGAGTTATGACTCTATCTAAATCTTCTACCACATCATTCACAATGATAATTCTATAGTCAGCAATAAAAATATGTGTTCATGCAAGGCTTTTCTATTACAGAAAATGAGTTTTTGAGAGAAAGAGGACAAAATAATTTGAACAGCCCTACTTAATTTTCACCAGAAAGGCTGAACAAAATTGAATATGCAGTATTGATTACTTATTTAATGAATAAAACTCATTCGTCCACACATAAGTAAGTAGATGGCATGACTTTGTGTCATCTCTGACTAATAAAAATAAGTTATATTTGCTTAAAATCCTAAGACATTCATTCTAGTAGATTACAAGAGAGGAAAACTTATGTCATGAATGACTTTAAAAGCTGTCTGAGTAAATTATACATAGAAATGACTAAATTCTCTTTGGATGAATTAATCTACTACTGAATGAAGTTAATGTCTCATTCTATTGAAGCCATAAATATAGAAATAGCCTTGTTATTTTTAACACTGATGAACATTATTCTGCTTAGCTTTTGTTAACAGTGTAGAGAGGCAGGTTGTACAAGAAGGTGGAACAATTTTTTAGTTAGGCTTACCCATATTTTATTTGCAACATGTAAATAATTTTGAATATGATAAATATGATCTGTTTTGAATTCTTTCAATTTGACTCCCCCCTTTAAAAAGAACAATATTAAGGAGAATATTTTTGTTGATCTTTAATGCTCTGACATTTTGATAGCCTATAAATAAATGTACACTTCATTTCAGTGTCTGTACCAATAGAAGACTAAACTCTTCTGGACAAAGCAAATTCACAAAGCTAGAAGTTATGATGTTTCAGTTCCCAAAAGGAACATAGTTCCTATCACAATTATATATGAAAGGTAAACATATATTATACTTTCATTCATATATAAAATTGCATTGAATGGCTATGAATCAATTAAGATGTGGAACAAAACATCAATGTTATTGCTGATGAAAGCTGGATTGAATACATGAAATACATGTGTTGCCACAATAATCTTTCAAGTAATGAATTTGACAAATAGACATACACATTCATAGACATTATACAACTGTAGTTCTTCCCCTGCAGCCACAGTCTCCATCTATTTGACTTTCAGTATACCTGAAGAAAATTTCAGGCTACATATATACTTTAGGCACAATGGCTCCAAAAATAGGGTGCCCCATATTAGCTCATTCATATGCATGTAAATTGTTTTTCACCAAAATCACTATGGGGAGGTATGAAGAGAGGTTGGACGTATTATTCCAGAAGAAGTACCTCCATATGGAATTATGAGGCCAGAGAAATTGGAAGTTAACACTGGGGTGTTAACATTCTCCAGCTCTCTTTCCCACCATACTTACCATATTGAATTTTACCAATAAGCTGCTGCTTGAGAGATGCATATCTTGTTCTTGGCAGAGGAGATAAGCAGTTTATCAGAACTATCCAGCTCTTGCTCCAACTTCATAAGGAAGCTCCAAAAATAATCCACTCTACACTTTGTAAATTATTCTGAGTTGCTGCAGTACAGTTTAGTTTGGACTAAAGAAGGTTCCCAGTGGCTTTAAATACAATATCAATTTTCTACTCCAAGATCTTTTAGTACTCCAGGACAGTAATTTATTACCAATTATTTTGTCACCCATACTACATCTTCAAAAATAACCACTTACAGATTACACAAATTATTTATAAATAACTAGTAAATAAGTTATATTTGCTTAAAATTCTATGACATATTTATCCTGGTAGACGACAAGAGAGGCAAACTTATGTCATGAATGACTTTAAAAGCTGCCTAAGTAAATTATTCATAGAAATGACTAAATTATTTTTGGATGAATTAATCACAGCAGTAATATTTTTTAATAATACAATGCCAGTAATATATAAATGTCCCAAAACTTAATACTCACAATTCTCTACACTTAGTAAATAATCAGTAAAATACTAAAGTCAAAACATTACATTTAATTTGCATAGTATGATAACATTTCAATATTCAAATACAGACTGAGAATATCTAATCCAAAAATCAAAATCTGAAACACTCCAAAATCCTAAATTTTTTGAGTACTGACATTATGCCACCTGGGTGACTGAGATAGTGACACCTTTGCTCTCTGATGGTTCAATGTACACAAAGTTTGTTTTATGCACAAAATTATTAAAATGTATAAAATTACCTTCTGGCTATGTGCATAAGGATATACAAAACACAAATAAATTTTGTTTTTAGACTTATCTAAATATAAAAATATCACTAAGATATCTCATTATGTAAATGCAGTATTTCAAAACCCAAAAAATATTTGAAATTTTAAACCCTTCTGATCTCAACATTTTGAACAAGAAATACTCAACCTGTATCTAAGTTGATGTCAAAACGAATGAAGATCTGTAATTTATCTACACAGTTGTTTATAATGTCATACTTAAAATGTCTGTTAACCCAGAGTTCCTTCAATAAGCCTGCACTATGAGGCAATAAGACATGTCACATAAATAGTTAAATATATTCTTCTAGAGCTCAGTGTAAATACAAAAAAAAATCTCATGGGGAAAAATGTCAAAACACACAGCAATTTCCAAATTTAATATGAAAGTAAGAGTTTTAAATGAATTAAAATGCATTTCATAGCATTAATTACCAATTGTTTATATTTTATTTTATATCTATACTCTAGAAAGTACTCATATTATGAGGACAAGTAAATCATTAAGAAGTTTATCAGTTTAATTCGATGATATAATTTGGTGAAATATAAGAGCTTATATTCAACATTCAAGAAGTCAGGAAATAATTTTTGAGCATCTACTATCTGAAGTATTTGAACACAAGGAATAATATGATAAAGAAAAAGTATCTTCACTCCAACATCTATAGTAATTCATGTGGATATTTCTCAAAAAACTAAAATGGATTTACCATTTGATTCAGCAGTCCACTACTTGGGATAAAGAAGTCAGTTAAAAAAAAAAAAAGATACCTACACTTGTATGTTTATCACAGCACCATGCACAATTGCAAAGATGTGGAATCAACCTAAATGCACATCAGCTGATTAGTGGATAATGAAAATGTGGTACACACACACACACACACACACACACACACACACCATGGAATTCTATTTAGCAATTAAGAAAGAATGAAATAATGTCTTTGTAACAACTTGGATAGAACTAGAGAAATGAACTAATGCAGGAATGGAAAACAAAATATCACATGTTCTCACTTATAAGTGGGAGCTAAACTAAGGATCTGCAGAGGCATATAGAATGATATAATGCACATTGGAGACTCAGATGGGGGAAGATGGAAAGGCAGGGGGATGAAAAATCACCTTTTGGGTACAATGTGCACAGGTGGAGGTGATGGATACACTTAAAACCCAGACTTTTCCTTAGCAAAGGCATAACTGAAAATCTAAAATGTGGAAGAAGCTTTATACCTAGACAGTAGGTGGATCCTGGAAGGATTTCGAGAATTATATTTAGAGAAATAATAATTTGCCTTGAAAAGACTGCTATTAGAAATATGAACTTTGAGTTGGCTTCCAGTAATGAATTAAAGGGAATTTAGGAGCATGTTATTGAAAGCTAGAGGAAGAAGTATTTTTGTCATGTAGTAGAAGGTTTAGTAACATATTCACCAGCAGTAATATAGAAAGCATAAAATACATCTAATGAACCAGGTGACTTGGCAAAGGAAGGTGACATCTGGTTGTCTCTTGCTGCATAAATATTTGAGAAGAAAGAATTACACTAAGGGAAAACTTTTTTTTTTTTTTTTTGAGTTGGAGTCTCACTCTGTCGCCCAGACTGGAGTGCAGTGGCTCCGGCCACCGCCGCCTCGACCTGCTGGGGCTCCGGTGATCCTTCGGCCTCAGCCTTCCAAGTAGCTGGAACTACAGGCATGCGCTACCACGCCCGGCTAATTTTTTGATTTATTGTAGAGATGAGGTCTCGCCAAGTTGCCCAGGTGGGTCTCGAACCCGCGGGCTCAGGTAATCCACTCACCTCAGCATCCCAAGGCGCGGGATTACAGGCTGAGCCACCAAGCCTAGCTGGGAAAACTTTTAAACATAAAATAATTAGGACTTGATGATTTTGGAAATTCACATCTTCTACACCTAGCAAGTGATGTCAAAATTAAGATACAGGGTCTCAGAAAAGATCAAATTTATGACACCACTTGTAAAATTTGGCTGAAAGATAAAGCCAAGAGTGTGTTTTTAAAACTGTTTTTTAAATTCTCAGAAACTATGAGGAATCAATATTTGTTGCTTTACTTTCTAAATATTGAAGATGTCTAAGAGTATGGTTGAGACATGCACAAACATACCCTCAAAGACTTTCTAAAGTGTTTATTATGAGTGTGTCTCCATTAACAACCACTGAGGAGAGGAAAACTTATTCAGCAAATGGTGCCGGGAAAACTGGCTGACCACATACAAAAGATTAAAACAAGACTCCTACCCTATCATCATACACAAAAATCAACTCTAAATGGATCAAACATCTAAAGGTAAAACCTCAAATGATAAGAACCTTAGAAAATACAGAAGAGACACTTATGAAAATTGGAACTGGTAACCAATTCCTGATCAAAACCCCAAATGTCCACACCATAAGAGAGAAGATAGACAAGTGGGACCTCATCAAACTGAAAAACTTCTGCAAAGCAAAAGAAACCACCAAGAGAGTGGGGAGACAGCCCAAGAATGAGAAAAAAATATTTGCCAACTGTATATCTGACAAAGGCCTAACTTCTAGGATCTACAAGGAACTCAAATGTGCCAAAAAGAAAAAAAAATGCCCTATTACAAAGTGGGCAAAAGATAAGAATAGACACTTCTCAAAAGAACACATATGAGCAGTCAACAGATTTAAAATGCTCAGCCTCACTAATCATCAATGAAATGCTAATTAAAACTACACTGAAGGCTGAGGTGAGTGAATTGCCTGAGCCCGTGGGTTCGTGACCCGCCTGGGCAACTTGGTGAGACCTCATCTCTGCAATAAATCAAAAATTAGCCGGGCGTGGTAGCGTGCACCTGTAGTTCCAGCTACTTGGAAGGCTGAGGCGGAAGGATCGCCGGAGCCCAGCAGGTCGAGGCTGCGGTGGCCGGGAGCGGCCACTGCACTCCAGCCTGTGCAACGGAGTGAGACTCCAACTCAAAAAAAAAAAAAAAAAACTACACTGAGATACCACCTAACTCCAGTCGGGATGACCATCATCAGTATCTCATAAAACAACAAATGCTGGAGAGGATATAGAGAAAAGGGAACACTTCTACACTATTGATGGGATTATAAAACGTTTAGTACAACATCTGTGGAAAAGAGTGTGGGATACCTAAAAGATCTAAAAATTGACCTTCCATATGACCCAGCAACCCTCATTCTGGGAATATACCTGGAGGAACTCAATCACTCTGTGAAAAAGATATCTGCACACACGTGTTTATTGCAGCATTATTCACAATGCAAAAACATGGAACCAACTGTGTTGCCCATTGAAAGTGGACTGGATTTAAAAACTGTGATACATATACACAATGGAATATTATGCAGCCATAAAGAAGGATAAAATTATGAACTTTACAGCAAGTTGGATGGACTTAGAGTCTATAATACCCTGTAAGCTATCACAGAAACAAAGAACTGAGTACCACATGCTCTCACTCATAAGTGGACCCTGAACAATTATCATAATACTATAAGAAAGGGATTGGCAATAGTGGGAAACTACTGGGGTGAGGCACACTTCATCAATAAGGGTACCTGATCTCAAACCAGGTGAAGTGGGATCCAAAGTGAGACCCAAACTTTACTTGGACAATGACCATTTGAATACCTAACCCTGAATTGTGCACCACATCTTTAAAATAGAAATTTTTAAAAAAGGAAAGAAAAAATTTGAGGGTGCTTCATAGATTCTCTCAATTCAATAACAGAAATTCTGAAAAATTTAGTGGCATCATTCCTCAGCCATCTCAGCAAAAAGCCTAATGACAGAGAGGCCTATTCCAGAGATATGAGGTCCGACAATTAAATTCACAATCTCATCCAAGAAAAAGTGCTACATACTTCATTGCTGAAAATCACTATGGTCACCTTTTAAGTATTGTCTTTGGGAAGCTATGTACTGACACCAGCACCCAGTCCACCCATCAAAGCAATTTTGGAACTCTTTTTCTTAAATGGCCATCAGAGCTGTTGTATTACCGTTGATGTCCTGAATGTCATCAAGTATCTTCTTTCAATATTTTTTTATCTACAGGTATAGAAAAAAGTAATTGATCAGGAGAGCAGAGAGGGTGTTTTAATACAGTTATTTGTACAGTGCTGCCAACATAAGCGCATGGTGGCAAGATTGTGAACTTAATTGTCAGACCTCAACAAATAATGACAACACCCTTGAAGTCCAACTACAGTAAAAAGAGTTTCAAAATTCCTTTGACTGGTGAACTAGGTTCTGGCATCAGTGCATAGCTTCTCAGGGGGTGTACTTTGAAGGTGACCAGAGTGATATTCAGCAGTAAGTTATGTAGCACTTTTCCTAGGATGATTCACAAACCTAATTGTCAGTCCTTGTATGTAAATGTGTCTTTTGCCTAATGGAGTGAACTCTAATAAGAGTCACAGGAAATCAAGAATAACTTATAAATAATTTATATGTAGAAATTTTGCTAACTCCACCTGAAAAGGACAAAAAGTTATACAATAAAAAGATACATTTAGACTCCTAAATTTTACTGATAGGAAGCAGGATAAGACTCTCATGTGGCAAACGTGCTGCTGTTCATGGAAAAAAAAAAATCAAAGTGCAGAATCAAGAGCATAATAGGTGGAATCAATTGCCAAGGAGAATTAATTTAGGTCAAGAGTAGAAATGAGTAATAAACAACGTACTTCTAATATGTGCTCAACTGAATATGAATTGTTTAGGACCAGTGACACCTGTGTTCCTCCAATTTTCCCCATAATAAGCAGGAGAATTTGAAGTAATTATCTTATATTTTCACAACTATTGTATGTTCAGAGTATGAGAGGAAGATAATTCATCTCTATTTCACAGGTATATAAATTGAGAGAAACTATACTCAAGGAGCTAAACTTAATAAACTAAAATGATAATCCTAATCCACACCTCATTTAATTTGAATTCTCTAATCCTTGATTACAAGCTGATGCTGTAAAGGCAGGTGACTTTTGAGGACATTGAGATGGGATGACTGTGATTTGCATGCAGTAAAGGCATGGATTATTGTGAGGCAGGAGTCGGATCCTGGTAGCCAACTTCCAAGATGATCTCCACAGATTTGTACCTATTGATATTCACAAGACCTATTGGCATTCTACTCTTTTGTAGTTTCCTCCCACATTGTGCCAGTGTTGGTTCTTGTCACTGATAGAATATGTCACTTCTAAGGTTAGGTTATAGCAAGCATTGAGATTTCTGTCTTGATCACTCTTTCTCCTTCTCTTGGATCACTCTGTGGAATGCTAGTGCCTGTGTTCTGATGGCACTCTGTGGAGATGCTCACATAGTGATGAGAAAACTCTTACAACCACGTAAGTGAATCATCTTGGAAATGGTTTTTCAAGCATTTATATGATCAAAGTCCTGACTACAACTAAAGAAGACCTTGAGCCAAAACCCCTCAGATAATCTACTAATATGTTCCTTACTCACAGAAACTGTGATAAATGTTTTTGTCTGTTTGTTTTAAAGCACTAAGCTTTGAAAGTAATTTGATACTCAGCAACAGATAGTTAATATGTATAAGCAGTGAGTGTAGGAAATAATTGTTTCGCTGTTGATTCATGGATTAATTCAGAATTTGTATAGAGTAGAAAGATAAAAACAAGACCAGCAAATGAGAATGGGAAAGATTTGTCAACATGAGTATTTAAGAATCTGTTCAATTCAGGATATAAGTGGTCATCGTTCACACTTCTTTAAAACAAAAGGAAGGAAGGAAGGAAGGAAGGAAGGAAGGAAAAAGAAAAAAAGAAAGAAAGAAAGAAAGAAAGAGAAAGAAAGAAAAAAGAAATGGGAGTGAGACCTCTCAACATGTGACTTTTTCTGATGTTCTGATTTATTAATCACGTTTTGTATTATCTATTCAAAAATAAAATTAAATGTTGAAGAACACACACACAGAACAGAACAGAAAGAATCTGTTCAAATGGTATCCTAGAGGATACATACAGAACTTATTTTTAAAAGAATGAAAATTAGAACAATGGTGTATTTGTGAAAGTCTAGTTATTGCATTATTTTTATTTTCCAAATTAGACAACTAGATTAAACAATACCAAAACTCATAGTTTGTGGCTATTGTGAATGGAATTGTGCTCTTCACTTGGGTTTCTGTTTGCTTATTAGTGGAGTAAAGAAATTCGATTGTCTTTTGCACATTTATTTTATAACCTGAGACTTTGTCAAAGTCCTTTATCAGTGTAAGGAGATTTTTGACAGATTCTCTTGGGTTTTCAAGATATACAATCATGTCATCTGCAAATAGTGATAGCTTGACTTCCTCTATACCTATTTTATTCCAGAGTTTTCAATGGGCACATTCATCTCAAAACTATGGAACAATATTTGCCAAAAAATATTTATCAGCTCACGGAGGCAACTCTATACATTGGTGTAGAATCTTAGTGCTGAACACCAAATAGCAGAGCCCTGCAGACACTGTGGGAAGCCCTCCTCGTTGGGACTAAGCAAGGTGGAGTCAGTACTGCAGGCTGTCCCTCTCCCTCCCCCCACCCCCTGACTGGTGCCTTTGAGGGCATCAATGTCCCCTGAGGACAGTTGCTTCAGTCTTCAGTTATGATAAACCCCAGGGCTGGAGCTTTCTGAAGGACTTCTTCAGACAGATGCCTGCAGGAAGTGAAGACTTGTTGGTCTTGACCCTTGTGATCTGATGCAGCAGGAGAACAGGAGAAGAATTCTGCAATGTCCTGTGATCACTAAAGGTCATTCTCCCTTCCCATCAGAAGTGGTAACTCCAGCCGCCACAGTTCTGAAATCAGGCCACAATTTGTATGTAAATGGTCTGTGTCAATCAACGGTTGTAATAACATCCAGTTGCTCTCTTTCCTGGGAAGGGCGCGTGGAGCCCTTGAAGATGCAGTGTATTCTGGAGACACTCTGTCATCATCATCAGCGACAGTGAGGAGGAAGGAAGGGACAACCATGAGGGTGGCATGAGGGAAAGGGCCGGTCCGCCAGGAAACGTCCTTCCCCAGCTCTGCTGTGATAAGTTCACGCCGGATCCATTCCAGTGAGGAATGCGGCTCAGCTAAAGTAGCATCCTGTCTCCTATTTAGAAGAAAGGCCATTGACCTTCAGTGACAGGAGGGCCCACCATGATGCGTGATGCGGGTGCATTTAACATGCTTCCCAGGCCCAGACTTGTTAGCATTTAGCTTTGACTTTGGTCCTTGTTGGTGAATTATTTAAAAACATAGGAGTCTGAAGCTGTGTGATGAAAGTCACAGTCACATGATGGAGGCTATGAAAGTCCCGTGAAATGGCAGGAGCACAAATACATGGGGCTCTTAGTCTCTGTTTTGTTTTCATTAAAATATTTTGTGGAGCAAAGAGCTGCTCCTTTGTGATGTAATTCTGAGCAGGGTTCCAGGAACTTGAGGTGTGCTGTCCCCTGAGGGAGCCTAGGACTGGAGAGCACTTCCCTTCCCCCACGTCTCTCCAACTGAGTGAACACACGTCGCCCTGACTTTCCAGATACTTCTAAGAGCAAGGTTGTGGGTGTCTGAACCCAATGGGACCCCACCTCTTCATTCTGTCAAGACGGACACCTGTGTTAATTTGGGGGCACTGGGCAGCGGGGTCTGATGGTCTCCAACGTGACCCTGGTGCCTGTGAATTCTGAATTCTCAAGTGTGGTTTCTGAGGATTATGGAAGAAGCCGGAGTCAGACGAAACCTGGATGGGTCAGATTGTCAAAGTGCCCGGAGCTACAGCCCGTGCCTTGAAGGCTCAGGGGAGGCTGCCATGGACAGAGCTCAGGGTGTAAATGAAGCACAGGAGCACGGGTGAATGGGTGTCCCTCAGCCTCCAGCCTCCCCTGCAGAGGCCGCAGTCAGGGCATTGGCCTCCCAAAAGGGTGCCCACACAGTTTGCTACATGTTGTCTTGTCAAACCCAGCTGAGCAAGACACCGGAAAATAGAGAGAATCCAATTCTTTCCTTCCAGAGCTTGTTCCCAAAACTAAGCTAACAACTTCATGAACCTTCCTCCTGACTAGACAGGAAGGCAAGAAGCCCACCCAGGGAGCAGACAGCTGACCTGTTGGAGAAAAGGTCAGGCCCCTGGGGCCAGCCTGTTCCAGAAAGACTCAGTGCCTCACGCCCGGGGGTCTCTTGAAGCCACAGTCTAACCTTTTGCTCACCAGGAAGAAGGAGGGGACCAAGCCCTCCCTGGAGCCAGCTGCTGCCTCTCTCCAGTGCCAGGTGGCCCCTCCACCAGGCAGGAAGAGCAGGCACCTGGAGCCCCTGAGCAGCAGTCCAGGCTCCCGCCGGGCCCACACCTGGCCCACTCAGCAGTGCACAGGGGCTGCAGGGCCAGTGGGGAAGAAGGCACTGGAGGGTCATCAATAATGAAGAGCCAGCCTCCTGGGGACTTGGGGGAGGGTGGATGGGGTAGGAGGGGCAGCAGCTGTCCACCAAGCATGGCACAGGCGGCAGACACCCAAACCCAGCCGGCATCAACAGGGCTGAGGAACAAAGGGGAGTGAAGACAGTGCCCCAAACAGGAAGGATGAACGGATGAACCGGCGGCCACACCCACCAGGATACCAAGACATTCTGAGCTTAATACCGGTGGTTCAAGCTCGGCATCATGGATGACCATGCCGGGGCCCTGGGTGCGGGTCTCTCCTCCTTGTCTGAGGCTAGAGATGCCAGACTTGCCTGTGGCCAGCATCCCCAGTGGGTTGTTTTTTGAGCATGAAAGAAACAACCTCTTTATAAGAGCAGATAGCGTGAAAGGGTTTCTGATGCTTCCAAAGCATGTATTTTTTCAAGCACATGAATTAATAATAAAACTATATTGAGTGAGCAACCCAAAGTTCATAGTATTTATTGCCTGAGGACTCAGCTAGGAAAAGTTTTCTAAATCAAGTGTAAATGTGCAAACGACCAACTCCAATCATACTGAAAACCTTAAGAAGCCCATGGTGACATTGGTTCGTGGGCCATCTCCAATGAGACATTTGGTCATTTAGTCATTGAATAAATTTTTAACATTTCATAACTTAATTTTCTTTTTTTTGAGTCAGGGTCTCACTCTGTTGCCCAGGCTGGAGTGCAGTAGTGCATTCATAGCTCATGTGGCCTCAAACTCTTGGCCTCAAGTGATTCTCCTGCCTTACCCTCTTGAGTATCTGGGACTACAGGTGTATACCACCATGTCCGCCTAAATATTTTTTGTAGAGATGAGGTCTTGCTATGTTGCCAGACTGGTCTGGAACTCCTGGTCTCAAGCGTTCCTCCCATCAGCCTTCCAAAGTGCTGTGATTACAGGCATGAGCTGTCACCTTGCCTAGCCTGAGCAGACATTTAAGAGCCAAATATGTGCCAGTCAACACGCTAGGTTTTAGGGTACTAGATTGTACCCATGATTCCCAATCCTGGTTCCTGGTCTGCAATACTGGACTCCTATACTAGTGTTTATAACCAGAGGAGGCACGAAATGTAAGCTCCCGTGTCCACTGTCCCATACTCCAGCCTCACCTCAACCTCTGAGGATGTTGGTGGGAGATGGGGGCAGGTGAGTGACAACTTTCCAGGAACACTGCAGCTCTGCGTTATACCTGTCTAGATGGACTCGCAGGTGGAGGTGTGGGGAAGCAGCAGTGAACATGTAACACAACACACGGACACACTAAAAATAGGAATTTAAAATCAAGAGGACACTTCACACTAGATAAAGCCAACTACACATCACAAAGAAGCCAAACACTGATGGAAGGTCACCACTCTATTATCCCTGTTGAGAGAAGTTTTTAGAGAAATATTCTGAGGTTAAGAGTGAGAGACATGAAATGCCTTGACGATTTCTACCATCCCATCTTGGTTTAGAGAACTGATCAAGGTTCATTGGCATCAGCTTTCTGGCTGCCAGTGGCTTATTCCTTTGTCTTCTTCCCTCTTTAGCAATTTCGAGGTGGGTACTGTACCCCCTTCTGGCCAGTGCTAACTATGAACACGTGTGTGTGGATGTTTTATTGACTGGACTGATGCTTATTACTCATGGCTAAGTGCTCTGAATGAGAATCCCACATTTTATTTGAGCAAATTTTTTTTTTTTTTGAGTTGGAGTCTCACTCTGTCATCCAGACTGGAGTGCAGTGGCTGCTCCCGGCCACCGCAGCCTCGACCTGCTGGGCTCCGGCGATCCTTCCGCCTCAGCCTTCCAAGTAGCTGGAACTACAGGCGCATGCTACCACACCCGGCTAATTTTTTGATTTATTGAAGAGATGAGGTCTCACCAAGTTTCCCAGGCGGGTCTCGAACCCACGGGCTCAGGCAATCCACTCACCTCAGCCTCCCAAGGTGCAGGATTACAGGCTGAGCCACTGAGCCCGGCTTGAGCAAATGTTTACTCAGCATTTACTTGAGTAGATCTGGGCAGATCTTCATATTAATTAATTAATGACCGAGGACTGGATGGCACTGTGCTGTGCACTTGCTGTGCACAAGGCAGTGTCTAGGCATGACAGGAGTGACTCACTAAAGACTCTGCCTTCTCTGATCTTTCAGAATTTTAGGGGACCACGTAAGGTGAATAGACAAATATTCTGAAACAGGACAAAAAGCAGGAAGGAACTAGGGGAGGAAAATGTGAATTTCAGACGAGGACATGACAATTTCTGTTTGAGATGATCAAAAGGGGCTTTGGAAGAAGGTGGGTTGGAGTTGACAGCAAGATCTTCTGTGTCACAGCGAGACCGTTTAGTGTGCAGGAAGCATCACAGTCTCATCCACTCAGATGAATTTGGTGCTTGATGCACAGATAAAAGTCAAATTTGACAAGCTTTCACTGACCGCGAACAAGACTCCATGCCCGTGAATGTCCTGCTTGCTGGCCTTCAGGGAGACTCCAGACTCAGCTGAGTGGACACAAAGGGATCATGTCTGCGCCACCCCACTCACTTGACAGCTGGTGAGGCATGTCCAGAGACATCTCACAGCTCTGTTACATTCAGCAATAACTAAAGTTAGACCACAAAAATTCAGGTGCTTAACAAATAAACTCCAAACTCACTATTTACTCTCAAATATATTTCATCAAATTGCAACAAGCTAAGACTGAATGCTTTCACTAGACTGGAGCAATCAGGTCTGTGGGTAACTAGTCCTGCCCTCCTCTTGCTTCCTGTCTGCACATCCTTCCAACCCAAACAGTGGAGTCTACCTAACTCTCATCTTTAGGCTCATGTTGGACCAGTGATCTACCTCCCTATTCCAAGCCCAGGCTTTGTTTTCTATCTGTAACTTGGATATTGTATAACCTCTTCAAGTTTTTTGGAAATAGAATTAAGAAACCTATGTGAAAGCACTTTTTCTGATCAATTTATAGTACCAGAAAAAAAAAAAAAGACATGGAGAATGTGAAAGCCAATACCAATATATCAGTTTTTTCAAGTCACATGGTATGTTGCCCAGGACCGATCACATGCTAGAAAAACTAGTCTCTTAAGGTAGAAATTTGGATCATTGAGCAAAATGATCTAAAGAGCAAATTAAACTCAGGTAAGTTAATAGGAGAAATGAAATAGAAAATATACCAACAATAGATCAGGCTTGGTGTTCATACCTGTAATCCCAGCACTTTGGGAGGCCGAGGTGGGAGGACTGCTAGAGCTCAGGAGTTCGAGATTAGCCTAGGCAACATAGCAAGACCTTATCTGTACAAAAAAAAATTAGCTGGGCATTGTGGCACATGCTTATATTTCCAGCTACCTGGGAGGCTGAGGCAGAAGGATTAGTTGGGCCCAGGAGGTTGAGGTTGTGGTGAGCTGTGATCATGCCACTGCACTCCAGCCTGATGGAGTGCCAGAGTGAGCCCCTGACTCAATAAAGAAAGAAAGAAAGAAAGAAAGAAAGAAAGAAAGAAAGAAAGAAAGGAAGGAAGAAAGAAAAGAAAAGAAAATGTGTATACATTAAAACCCAAAGCTGGTACTTTAAAAAGAACAATAAAATTGATAGACTAGACTAATTAAGAAAAAAAAAGAGAAACATAGATTACTGACTTTGGGAAAATGAGAAGAGACATCACTACAGATTCTAGTCATTAAAAAGGATAACAAGGCTGAATGGACATTTCTCCAAAGAAGATATATAGATGACCAACAAGCATGTGAGAAGATGCTCAACATTATTAGCCATTAGAAAAATGCAAGTCAAAACTACAACGAGGTTCTACTTCACACCCATGCAAATGGTCTAAAAAAAAAACGCAGATAATAACGAGTGTTGACAAAGATGTGAAGAAATTTATTTCCTCATCCGCTGCTTGTGGAAATGTAAAATGGTGCAGTCATTTTGGAAAAAAGTCTGTTATTTCCACAAAAACCTAAACATAGAGTTTCCTTATGATCCATAAATTCTATACTCAAGATAAATAAAAACGTCCACACAAGCCATTGTGCATGAAAGTTCACAGCAGCATTTAACCTTTAAAACATTATTCTAAGTGAAAGAAGTCAATCCCAAATGATCATATATTGTATGATTCCATTTATATAAAAAATCCAAAATAAGCAGAAATGCAGAGACAGAAAGTAGAGGAGTGGTAACCCTAGGGCTGGGGAAATGGGGTTGGGGTACTGGTATGGGAATATGATTTCTTGTTGGGTTGATAAAAATATTCTAAAATTTTAGTGACGGTTGTACAACTGAATACACTTTAAAAATACCCCACTGAACTGCACACATTAAATGGATGAATTATATAATATGTGAATTATATAATTATATCTTATTAAAGATGCTACCAGGAAACCTACATAAAACAGAAAAAAAGAGTAATATGAAAATTTTACGAATAAATGTATGGCAATAAATTTAATAAATGACACGAACACATTCTTTAAAAGATAAAAAGTATCAAATTACTCAAGAATAAGTAAAAAAAATTAAATAGCCCTGTGCCAAATAAGTTATAATTGCAAACTTCCCACAAAGAACTCTCCCAGCTTGGATAAGTTGACTGGCAAAATTTTTTAAACTTTCAAGAAAAAATAATAAATTCATCCACAGATATTTGAAAGAAATGGAAAATTTTAAAATATGGCCATATCATCCATACACCGAAACAAAACAAAGTTATCGTAAGAAAGGAATACTAGTGACAAATATCGCTCATAAATACTATCACAAAACATTGGCAAAATATTAAAAAGTCAAATGTATCAATATGTAAAAAAGATAATGTAATGATCCAGTGAAGTTTAACCAGGAATGGAAGGGTTGTTTAACATTCTAAAATTAGTTAATACAACTAAGCATATTAATAGTTTACAAGGACAAAAACCCAATGTTCATCTAAATAGATGCAGAAAAAGCATTTATAATAAAAGCTCTCTGTGAAAGAGAAAAAGCTTCTTTGGCTGTGATATTCTAGTGAATTAAAGTTTTATTCCACCATAATTCAGTTCTTGGCAGATGTCAACCATAAGACAAAGCAGGAAATGAAAGTATAGAATATTTAAATAATTTTTACAAGACTATAATTAATTAATATGTAAACAAACAGAAAGCAATCAGCAAATCTTATAAAGAAATAAATTCTATAAAGATAATATTCAATAAATTCTTCTAAAATGTGTAATTCATCAATATAACATTTAAGAACACTATTTATAATAACACCCCAAAACATAAAGTACTTAGGAATAACTTTAATGAAGGACGTGTGAAATACATACACTGAGGGCTATAAAACACTGCTCAGAGAAGTTAAAGCTCCAAATAAATGAAAAGGTAGACCCTGTTCAAGAACTGGAAAACTCAGTATTCTTCAGATGTTCATTCCCCCAAATTTATCTCATGGCCACATATATCCCAATTAAAATTTCAAAAGATCTTTTGTAGAAATTGATAAGCTGATTCTAAAACCTATACAGAAATACAAAGGACCTCGAATAGCCAAGACATTCCTGAAGCAGAAGATCAAAATTGGAGGACTTACTCTACCTGATTTCGAGATTTCTGTGAAATTTCAGAAATCAAGACTGTGGTACTGGAGAAAGGAAAGGGAAATAGAACAATGCAATAAACTGGAAAACTCAAAAGTAGGTCCACATGTAAAGGGCCAAATCAATGTTTTAAAAGTACCAGTTATTTAATTGAAAAAGGAAAGTCTTTTCAACAAAATGTACTGGAATGACTCAATACGGAAAAAGAAAAGAGCTCTGAATCCTATCTCATCTCATAACACAAATTACCTCAAGATGAATCATAGACATAAATCAATCTTCTAGAAGAGAATACTTATGTGACTTTGGGGAAGGCAAGATTTTTTCAAACACAGAAAGCAATAGCTTTTATGGTTATTCACAGTCATAAAAATGTTCATAAATTTGATTTCAAATTTTTAAACTGATTATCAAAAGACAAACTCAATAAAATAAGCAACTACAGACTGAGAGAAAATATTCACTGGGTCTGTATCTTACAAAGAGCTTGCATCCAAAATATATGAAGAAATCCTATAATTTAATAACAAAAAGACAACACAATTAGAGGTCAAAATTTTAAAGAGACATTTCACAAAAGGTAGATATATGGCCAATAAGTTCTTGAAAGGCAATCAACATAATTAATTAGAGGGAAATGCAAATTAAAACCACAATGAGACTACCATACGCCCAGTATAATAGTTAAAATTTTAAAGGCTGATAATATCAAGTGTTGACAAGGATATAGAACAACCAGAACGCTCATATATGGCATGGATGTGTAAAACAGATAATTGTTTTGGAAACTCTTTGACAGTGTTTTAAAAAGATATACATCACTCCTTATCTCTCAGTAATGCTACTCCCAGGTATTTGTCCTGGCGAAATGACAATATACATCTACCAAAAGCCTTGAACATACATTTTCCTTTTTTAAAAAAAGTTTATTTTTATTTTTATTTTAAAGATGTGGTACAGTTCATGGTTAGGTATACAAATGTTCATTATGCAGTTACCCTTGTTGATGAGGTGTGTCCCTCCCTCCCCTGGCAGTTTCCTTCAACTACCAATCCCACTCCCCCCTCCCCTGGCAGTTACCCACTACTGTCAATCCCTTTATTATAGAATTATGGTAAATGTTCAGGATCCACTTATGAGTGAGGACAAGTGGTACTCAGCTCTTTGCTTCTGTGATAGATCAATGAGCATGATAGACTCAATTCTAAATCCATCCAAGTTGCTGCAAAGCCCATATGTTTGTCCTTCTTTACGGCTGCATAATATTCCATTGTGTACATGTACCACATTTTTTTTATCTAGTCCAGCTTTTATGGGCAGCATGGTTGGTTTCAGAACATATATTTTCATAGCAGCTTTTTATACTGGCCAAATGCTGGAAACATTCCAGATGTCCACCAACAGGAGAACAGATATGTTCATACAATGGAACACCACTCGGGCATAAAAAGGAACAAGGTATCACCAGGTGGTGCAATATGCATGAATTTCAAAACCATTATGCTAAGGTAAAGAGCCCAGACACGAAGGAGCACAAATGGGACGCTGTCGTTTATGCAAGTTCTAGAATAGAACTGTGTAGTGATAGACACCGCACCTGTGGCTGCTCCTGGGTGGGTGGGGTGTACTTTATTGGAATGGGGAGTGAGAGAACTTTCTGGGATGATGAAAATGTGGGTTTTGACAGGGCAGTAGTGACACAAGTATATGCATTTGTCAACACAGACCCAACCGTGCACTTAGAAGTATGCATTTTACTGTTAGCAAATTTATCTCAGTGCAAAAAAATCACTGAAAAGTTCCTATGGAGATCCCCAAATGTATGATTCACACGCTATTTCACATGGGAACGGACACTAACTGCAGTTCCTTTGGGGAGTTGTTTTCACTGACTCTCTGCCCATTGGCTAGTTGGATCTAATAGGATGTCAAATACCAATATTATATTAAGCCATGCAAGGTTGCATTACCCTCCATAAAGAATATTCTAAATGCATATGCAACCAAAAAGCTTACAGTAGGAAAACTGGAAAGAAAGGGTGTCTAGTGTCAACAAAAGCTGGTGGAAAATGTCATCACCCAAAATTGTTTGATCCTTTGTGCTCCCTTGTCTTACTAGCAGAAGGATGAGGTTAGTGATTCTCAGGCTGGTTCCTGAGGGGTCCCAGCAGACCCTGGACAGGCAAGATTGAGTGGTAGCAGGGGCACCCCTAGCCCTTCCTCTCCAGCTGCACAAGAACACTCAGTGGAGTTCCATATAGGATTTTATGGCTGCATACACTGGGGTTATATGCAGGACTGCACGGTTGCATATACTAGGGTTCCATACAGGACTCTATAAATGCATATACTGGAGTTCTATACAGGACACTATAGTTGCATGTACTGTAGTTCTATATAGGACTCCGAAGTTCCATATACTGGGGTTCCATACAGGACTCTGTGGTTTCACATACTGGGGTTCCATATAGGACTTTATGGCTGCATACACTGGGGTTCCATACAGGACTCTGTGGTTACATATACTGAGGTTCCATACAGGACTTTATGGCTGCATATACTAGGGTCCCATTCAGGACTCTGTGGTTGCATATCTGGGGTTTCATTCAGGACTCTTTGCCTTCATAAACTGGGGTTCCATACAGGACTTTATAGCTGAATAAACTGGGGTTCCATACAAGACTCTGTGGCCGTATAAACTGGCGTTCCATTCAGGACTCTGTGGCTGCATATACTGGGGTTCCATACGAGACTCTGTGGTTGCAAATCTGGGGTTTCATTCAGGACTCTGTGGTTGCAAATCTGGGGTTCCATACAGGATTCTGTTGTTGCATACACTGTTGTTCTCTCTGGGACTTTATTTGAGAATGATTCTGATGCTGGAATGTGATCCTCCCATCTCAGATAGAGACTGCTGCCTAAATCCAACTTTGGACTGGACACACTTTGTAAAGGTCCTGTGGGTTCAGCAACAATCACAAATGAGCCAGAACAAGGCACGCGCCCTCTCTGGGGTCCTGTTACCGAGGTACCTCCCCATCTACGTCCCTGTAGGAATTGCTCTCATTCCATGGTTCAGGCCAAGGCAACCAACCATGTGCTGACTGTGTGGCCCTACTCATTCAGTAAGTCAATCAATCAACACTGCCCCATATCTAACTGAGGAGAACCAGGCCCCCTTTCCCTCTGGCTCACAAGGACCCAGAAACTCCTCTTCTGTAAGGTAGATGTAGGTGTTCGTTCAGAGTTCCTTTAAGGGAGTAAAAGACACTAACAAGCCCAGAGTGACTTTTCTGGCATTCTTTGATCTTGTTGTTGTTGTTTTGCAAAAGAAGAGTTAAAAGGGAATGAAATTCTGAAAGATGCAGAATAACAGCATAAAATATCCTCAGAAAAATCAGCATTGTCTGAGGGTGAGAAGGAGCATCACATACAAGACCCAGGGTGGATGACAAAGTGACGTGCTCAGAAGATGCTGCTGTCCTTGGTCTGTCAGCCACCAGGCGCCCATATCACCTGAGGCATGACGACTCCAGCCGTCTGCTGGCTCACGGGCTGCTGGGACTTGGTCTCTCAGGTGCCCCCCGGAGATTATGAGTGGGTACCATTTGCTTAGGTTAAGGCAGCCTTGGGCTTCACTCTTTGGGTGGAAAGAATTCCCAAGTAAGAGAATTCCTAAACCAGAAGAGGAGGGCCCGCCGAGTGAGGTCATTTTAAATTTTGCCAGAAGAGGGCACTGTTGAAACAGCCTGCTGGGGATGCCTGTGATCTGGAGAGACCGGGCTGTTTCACCATCAGGACCAACTCACTTGCCTCTGCTTGCTGGCAGGAGGAATCCTTAAGGACACGGGTTCTCAGCTATGCCATGTCCACGGTCACCAGCTGGGCCCAGCTTGCCTCTCCTGTCTGCCCAGAGTCTCCCATCCGTGGCAAGGTAGAAGTGTCCACCCCTTCTCTGTGTGGTCAGGGAAGTGATGTGCTGTGACGTGCCACGTACAGGTTCCAGTCACCATGCCAGAGGAAGGAGAGCAGACTACAGCCAGTGATACAATGTAGGTCTACGCTCGTGTCTGGGTGCACGCTGACCAAATGCAGCTGTAGGGCTCCAGGAAAACCCATGCCCGGGTGGGCTCCACTACCCTACGTGCAAATCTCCACCCATGGCCTCTTCTGCCTGGTCAGCTGGATCCACGCCGCGGTCCAGTTGTGGCCTGGGTCCCTCCAGAGCATGCTGTGGGCACCGGGCTTTACACATGCTGGCACGCATCCACCTGCACGTGGATGAGTAACACTCCAGGGCTAATGGCAGGAAGCACTTGAGGGCCTGGCTTGTGGAGGGATCAACTCTGGAGTAGAAAGGCATCTGTCCAGGCAGTGCTCAGGCAATACCCCTTGGGCTCAGGCTGACTTGCTTGTTTCTCTTGAAGTCTGCGATGGTGAGGCCACGAGGACCTTGATGGACCCTCTCTGCAAGTGTGGCCTTGTCTATCTCTCCAGCTCACAGAAAGGCTAGCCTGCTGGTCTCCAGCCAACAAACACATGTCCACACAAGCTCTGTTCAGAGAGCTCCATGAGGCCTCAGAGGTGACAGAGATGGTGACATTCGGACCAAGCCCCTGGGGGCTAGATTCTGTGGGAGGAGAGCCATGTGGAGGCTGGAGTCCAGAGTGAAGATCCCAACAGTATGTGTGAGAGAGGACATTTCAGAGGGTTGGAAGAGAACTGTCAGCTCCCACTGGGGAGCCAAGAAGTGTTCAAAGAATGCCTCCAGCTGGGAAGAGAACAAGGCTGTGTGTCAGGAATGTCAACACGGGATGAAGGCTGTGTGAAGGACAAGCAGCCGCACCGTGTGTTGCCTACAGGGTGTGTGGAAGGATGTGGGATGGGTACTACCACAGGGAGGTCACCAGGGCCTTGAATGGCATCTAAGGGTTTGTATGTCATCAGCAGGGAATGAAGGGTTGAATAACAGGATCCTGAGAGCCCGGGGTGCGGGTGTCCTGCAGGGTCCAGGGACACAAAGGTCGGGAGGCAGGTGTCCTCTGGCGGCAGCAGAGTCCCCAGGACTCACCCTGACAGCCCCTCCACAGCCTCCCCTCACCATCACAGCTCCCTAGGTTCTGCAGAGGAAGGAGAGAGCCTTCTACATCTGAGAGAGCCCAGGTTCAACCCTTCTCCTCTCGCGCATCTGGCAGTGGCAGACTATCCAATGGTCGCAGAGGCGTCCCGACGAGAGCAGTGCCTATAAGGAGCACGTGAGGCTCTGCAAAGGTGAGCACAGACTGGACACTTCCCGGAAGGGCCTCCAGCTTCTAACTGAGCATGCTTCCTCCCTCTGCAGGCCTGGGGCCCCTTGTTTCTGGGCGACAGAGACAGCACCAACTCACAGCAATAGATGACTCTTCAAAGGTACGGAGAGGGGATCCCGAGGCCAAGAACTTTTTATTTTTGTTTTGATTCAGGGTGTTCACGTGCAGTACAGTCACACAGTGTATTGGTGATAGGGAGGTTGGGGCTCCTTCCTACCAATCACCCAATAGTGAGCATGGTACCTGACGGGGACATCGTCAGCCTTACTCCCACCCCCACCCAGGAGTCCCCATGTCTGCTGACTCAGGCCCAGACCTCTGAAAGTCTGAGACCAATGAAGGACTGACTCCCCAAGGACATGCTTCAAGGGACTTGCAAAATGCCACAAGCCAACACCTGCTGGATGTGATGCTATGGCACAGGCCTCCCGGCTGGGGGCAAAACAAGGGCGGCCTGAGAAGTGGTGGTCTTGTCAGGTGGGCCAGGGTGACATGGGGTGAAGTTGATTCTCCAAATGAGCCCAATGGGGAGGAGGGTCCCTCCACACCTCAGGGCAACACCCGCATGGAACTCAGGCTGCCTGACCTTATCTGCTGAGAAGTCTTTGCAAGGAAATCTTTCCTGCTCCCTCGGGAATGAGAGGTTCATCTCCCCAGGATCCCCTTGTCTCTTTTTCTCACCCATGGTTTCCACACCAACATGAACTTCTCACTTTTCTTTTTAATGGGAAGTTCTGTTGTCTTGATGGCAGCGGATAAACACGTCTCACAGGCAGATTTCCTTCTGACTTAACTTTTCAGTCCAGTCTAAGGAGTGACCAGAGAGCAGCAGATCTGACAGGAGCCCACAGCACGCAGCAAGGACCTGCATCGGGGTCCTGGCCAGGCTGCTGTCAGCCAAACCTCAGCCTGCATGGGTTCCCTGGTTTATCCAGTCCCAGTTGCCTGCCCACACGAGGCCGTGCTCCACTTGAGTTTGTTTGTGTGTGAGGATGCAGGTCCTGGCCTGTGGGAAGAGGGCTCTGGCTGTAGGGAGATCCAGGCATGGGGTCTAGACTCACCTGTGACCCTGGGCAGGGAAGGCCTTCTGCTGTGTGGAGGCCCCTGCCCTCCTGCCCTCCCACTGTGTGCCAGGTCCCTGCCATCCTCTCTTGCTGTGCCAGGTATGCCCTCAGGTCCACACATAGCCCCTTCCCCAGGCTGTGACTATGACTTCCTTCCTGAACCTCCACCCTTCCACTTGAACTTGGCTGACTTTGATAGACAACCGGGGTTACTATTCTTCTGTCCTGACCAAACCTACATGACCTTTCCCTTGCTACCTGTGAAGCAGCTCCTGGCCAGCCATTCCTGGTGTTGGTGGCTGCGCCTAGTCAAATGTTAGGTCTGATTCCAGCAGTGGCTACCTTCCATTCAGTAGCATTGTGGGGTGAGTGTCAGCATTACAGTGTCACTCAAGAAGCTAACACCACAATGATGAGAAGGGTCTTTACAGTAAGAACTAAATTTTCTAGAGCCTCTGGAGGGACAATTATTGACTTGTAAAATTATGCATAGGTAACACTTCTGTTATTCTACCAAATGATAAAAAAAAAATGTAACACCAAACTCTTCCAAAAAACCAAAGAAGAGGGAGCACTTCTAAACTCATTCTATAGGGCTGAATTACCTGATACCAAAACCAGACAAAAACACTACAAGAAAAGAAAGCCACAAGCCAATGTCCCTGATGAACACAGATGCAAAAATTTCCAGTTCCCAACAATCTAGCAAGCAGAATTCAACAGCAGATTAAAAGAATCATACACCATGACCAAGTGGCGTTTGTCTCTGGGGTAGAGTGATGATAACTCAACATATGCAGAGTGATGAATGATATACCACATTAACAGGATGAAGGACAAAAGTCAAACAATCATCTCAACAGATGCAGAAAAAGCCTCTGGCAAAATTCAGTACTCTTCCCAGACCCCTTGCCACAAGCCCATAAATCAACAAACTGGGTATAGATATATTTGCCTCAGTATAAAAAGGACCATATGTGACAAGCCCACAGCTGATATCAGAGTTAACAATGACAAGTAGAAATTTCTCCTCTCCTATCAGGAAAAAGACAAGGATGCCCACTTTCACTACTTCAATTCAACACAGTACTGGAATGCCTAGTCAGAACAATCAGGCAAGAAAAAGAAAAGAAGCACAAATAGGAAAGAAAGAAGTAAAACTATCTCTGTTTGCAGAAGATTTGATCTTATGTTAGAAACTCCTAAAAACTCAACAAAAATTTGTTAAAACTAATAAATGAATTCAGGGAAATTGCAGTATACAAAATCAACATATGAAAATCAGTTGTGGTAGAGATGAGGTCTCACCAAGTTGCCCAGGCAGGCGGGTCTCAAACCGCGGGCTCAGGCAATCCACTCACCCCAGCCTCCCAAAGTGCGGGATTACAGGCTGAGCCACCGAGCCCGGCTTGCTGTTACTTTTCTATTGGTATTAAGGTTGGAGACTTGGGCCAAGATGGCGACCGGGCAGCGTGGTCTGTGAGACCTCCGCAGAAGAGGACACAGAAAGACTCCAGATCTCTCCCAGGGGGCCTGCTCCCCCACACGGAACTTGTCCACGGACACCGCAGAGGCATTACAGCAGGCC
>CAUYQG010126887.1:0-10928 GCA_963574415.1 Tarsius wallacei | reverse complement strand
ATTTATTGTAGAGATGAGGTCTCGCCAAGTTGCCCAGGCGGGTCTCAAACCCACGGGCTCAGGCAATCCACTCACCTCAGCCTCCCAAAGCGCAGGATTACAGGCTGAGCCACCGAGCCTGGCTTAGTGACACCTTTTAATGGTCACATCTTACCCTCATCCTGACTTGTCTACCCCACATCTCTGTCTTTCTCCAAAGCACTTGCTGCCATCTAATATACTATGTGTTTTATTTATTTTTGGTTTTATCAGTCTCCTCCAACCAAAATGGGAGAGATTTGTTTTCTATTTTGCTATCGGTTGTTTCCCCATGCCTGGCACAGAGTAGGTTCAATAAATTTTAATTGAAGGGACGAATGAATTGTGTGAAGAGTACTAGGTCAGGACATCTGAATGTTTTGCTTTTGCCACTTGTTAATTCTTGTGTATCAGTAGCAGGTACAATTTATTTATTGAATAAATGTTTGTTTTATAAATACACTATCAGCCTTATTAGCCTTTCAAAGGTATAGTTATACTTTTTCTAGCTTTCTAAAATGTGGAAAGTTCTTTACCTTATAATTCTAATCTTCCTAATTAAAGATGTTATTTATGGTGATCACTGTCTTAATAAATGTGGTTGAAAAACTTATGTATAATCAACATACATTCTGTTGACCTACACAAATGTGTGATGTGAGGCAGGTTACAGTGATGTTTCTGTGGTCTACCCCTCTTCAGATTGGATCTGGTTGTATTTAATGACACTGGCCATTGGGTTGTTTCTTCACTGTAAATAGTCAGTTGAGTAAAAAAATGGTCTTCATCCGAGTATGAAATATACTGTTAAGTAAAATTTTCAGTATAGAAATAAGTGTCTTTGGAGTACTTATATAACCTAGGCAACTTGAATGAAAGCTATCACTTCCTTTACATGTAATCTTAGTACCCTAGTGTTTATGTCAAATCCTGAAATGATTAAAATACTAAATTGAAAGTCATGTCTGAATCAGTCAACCCATTCATAAGTATTAATAATAGCTAGAATTTAATGAATGTTTACCATGGCTAGACACTGTTATTAACACTTTATATGAATTAACTCATTTAGTAAATATCATCGAGATATCCCAAGTATCCAATAAAAATAATAGCTTGATAACCAAGGAGGGTCAGCTCATTAGAGAGAACTAAAAATTGGACAGAGAAATATAGATGCGGTGAGATAGGGAACCAAATGTAATTTTCCAAGAGAAATGACCTTGAAAGCACTGAGGGCATTTTGGGGTCATGGACTCAATATCCTTTGGTCTGAGGGCAAATTGTCTGCTTTGAGAATATTTAGGTATGTGCTTTATACCTCTCCTGGACTTGAAGCTCTTCAATATCTAGCCTATGTCTTGTGTCTTGCACTTTGCAAATAGTAAGTAACTATCCATTGCTTGAATACATGTTCAAAGCAATGTCGCAGGATGACTTCGCTGGTCATGGCTTGCAGAATGGACTGGAGCATTAGGGAATGGAACCAACTCACCTAGGGGCTGTAGTAGTTGAGAAAAGACAAAGTACTAGTTGAAGTGATTATATAGGCACATGATTATATAGTTATGAAACTACTGTATAGATTTTTGTGTTAGGTTGTCCTTATTAAGGGAAGCCACAGGTTTGAATAATTACTTGTTCCTGTAGCGACATCATCTGTGGTTTTCAAAGGTGTGGTTATACTTTTTCTAGCTTTATGAAATGTAGGTAGTCTTTACCTTGTATTTCTAATCTTTCTAATTAATGATGTTATTTATGATGATCACTGTCTTAAAAATTGTGGTTGGAAAACTTAATGTATAATCAACATTCATTCTGTTGACCTACACAAATGTGTATGCTGTGAAACGGGGGGAGTCTGAAGCCGTTTGCAGTGATGTCTCCGTAGTCCACCCTTCTTCAGTTCATATCACACCTCTTCTCTGTACTGTTGAATGCAACATCTCAGAGCATTCTCTTGTTATTTCATAACTGACATTTGATGACTGACTAGTTGTCATAGATATTAAACAACAATTATTTATTTAGTTTTTGCTAAAACCCTTACTGTGCTGCTGCGTCATATTTTGGATATTTAAATATGTATGATATATATTTTTTAATTTAAATTTTATTTTAATAAATTAGACACAGAGTCTCACTGTGTGGGCCAGGATGGTCTTGAACTCCTAGCTTCAAGCAGTCCTCTCTCATCAGACTCCTAAAGTGCTGGGATTACAGGCATGTGCCACTGCACCTGGGTGAACATGTGTAATAAATGGTGAGCCCTTGGCCTAGCAAAACTGTTCTCTGAGACTATTTCTGCTGCCAGGGGGTGTGGGTTGTCAGGGAGAATTTGTTAGGTGGGCTTCCTACTAGTGCTTTATCCACCAATGCATATTGCCCTTTGCTGGACTCTGGTGCATGTTTAAGTATGTGCTTCCCACAGTGGGCATGCCGTGAGTTCTTGTGTTTGAAGAAATCCTATTGCTTCATAAACTTGATGTAAAGCAACTTTCTGAGAAAGCCACCCTGAAGAGTGAGCCTCTCCCAGATTCAATGTGAAAATGGCTTGAATTGTGAGGTTACCTGGAGTGACCTGGCCCAGGTGTCCTTTCCTAGAGCAGGTGCTCATTAGAGTTGGTGGAATGATGAAGGACTTCACCCTGCCATTTCCATGCCCTCTTATTTTTGAAAAAGACTGTGTTGAGGGTGGTAATGAATGGAAGATAATGGCAGAAGGTGATAATAAACTGGAGGGACAAGGGAGGGGGGGTAAGCTGTAAGGACAGGATGAGTCTCCATACTCCCCTGTTCTGCCTCCTCGTTGCTAAGAGTTTTTTGTTCCTATTTCCTAAATTGGTAAGGTCATGGTGTTCTGTGGGGGCTCTGTCAAGTTTCTGAGTAGGCTGCTTACATGACTAATTGTGCACTTGTAGTATTGGAGGTTTGTTCTCAAGGCATAGCTTAATATGCCTTGGAAAAGGCATGGAGCCTGGCTAAAGGCTAACCTATTCACTGGTTAAAATAATTTTAGTAGTACAAGTACATGGTCAGGTTTGGGTTCAAGATATGTTTATCTTTCTCAAAGGCAAGCTCATTTGTAAGTAAAAGCCACAAACAGTTGAGATTTCAATAAACTGTACCACTCAATTTTTGTCTTTTCCATACACGTGACAAGAGAAAATGAGAATAAATATATTTTACTGTTGTTACAGCTCCCTTGTCTCTATTCTTGAAGGGTTTCTTTCACTTTGTAACTAGAAACACCTCAGCTAAAGTAGAAACTGGGTATCTGGTGTTTCTGGATTACTTTCTGAGATAAACCAGAATTTCTACCTGAACACAGGTGCGTGTTGCTTTAGTCTTGATTGGTTGAGGATTCTTTTACAAAGCATACAAAGGACAGTTTGTGGATTTACCTTGGTGGGTGGCTGCGGCTGGTGCTTGATTTGGTTGCTGTGATCATCTTGCTGGGTAGTTACTTATTTACATAATTTTTTTTTGCCAATAGAAAGTACATAGAGTACTTGACTTCCTAGAAAAAGAACTTTGAGTTCTACCTTAAAGTAATTTTATTGCTGAGTTAATCAACACACTCTATTCCTACTATAAAAAGATGGTTTTAATAATTCTTCTTCTTGCTAGCTTCTCAAGTCCAGCTTTTTGTCCTTAAGTATGCATGCCTGAATGATGTTCTGTCACAAGGTATGAAGATGTCAGGGTTGGGGTTTCTCTCCTTTGATATTCCTTTAGATCATCAGACCTTGATTACATCCCCCATTCTGGAGTATGTGTTGGTGTGCTCAGTTGGTCTGTGTACTTATGTCACTGTAACCAGGGAAAGGTTATGCCACTGTCTGGAATTTTTTTATTTTTTTATTCAGAGTCTCACTCTGTTGCCCAGGCTGGAGGACAGTGGGACAATCACAGCTCACTGTCCTCCAACCTGGGCAACAGAGTGAGACTCTGAATCAAAAAAAAATCACGGCTCACCACAATCACGGCTCACCACAGCCTCGATTTCCTGGGTTCAAGCGATCCTTCCGCCTCAGTCTTCTGAGTAGCTGGGACTATAGGCACACACCACCAGTCCCGCCTAATTTTTTGGTTTCGAACTCCTGGTTTCAAGCGATCCTCTCGCTTTGACCTCCCAAAGTGCTGAGATTATAGGTGTGAGTTACCATGCTCAGCTGCCACTGACTGGAAATCTTGAAGGTTATGTTCCAACTCCAACTAGTAAAGTTTTCTCTCGTTTCTGAAAAAGCCGAGCTAGTTTTCTTTTCAATAAATGTGTTTCAAACAGGGAAGGAATCTTCTACAGATAACTATGGTATGAATGTTTTCGGCTTTTAAGTGCCTGCGAAGTTTAATGGTAGTTGGTTTTTTTAAGTCAGACTTTCAGAAGGTTTGCCTGTGTCTAGGGTAATAAATGCACTTGACATTGGTTTCCAGTCCACACATAATGTGCGTGCATGCATGCACACACACACACACACACACACACACACACACACACACACACCAGCTTTGTGAAATTACTTACCTTTATCGCATGTATACATGGGATACTCTCTATTTTCCCATCTGTTTTATTCTATTTTATTAAACAGAAAATGTTAGTCTTGATCTACTAATTGATGTTATGACTTGCTGTTAGATCACAGCCTTCAATTTACAAAATGGTGCTTTCAATAGGCCTTACTTCTTTCAGGAGGGTTTTTATTATTCTTGTGTGCCAGACAGCTTTTTCTTGATATTTAGAAGTTATAAGCTATAATGGAGCTTCTGTGGGTAGTTCTCTGCTTTCTTTTGTTGTTGTTGTTTTTAGTCCTCTGTTTTCTTGGTGCTATAGAAAGGCCTGGCCTATCAGGAGTACCTTGAGATGCAGTGCAGATTAGTGGCACGTCTTAGAAAAACTATCCGGTCCCCAAACCGACTTGTGACTCTGAGTACCCAAGCATTCATCCACCATAGCAATTCCTTTTCTGGGTTTTCCTATTCGCCACTAGCCTGGGACCCCGTCAATGTGTAAGGAGCAGTGCCTACAAATTGGCTGCAGAACTGAGTGATTCCGGTGTGAGCCTTGTGGCCTGCTATGGCATAGCCTTGAAGAGCCTGCTAATGCACTCAGGCTGATTCCTTGCACCTGCTGACTGCCTCTAGGGAAAGCCCTGAATAGCAATGTCTGACCAATTTCTGCCTTGTTTCTGTAGAATATTCCTGTCATTATGCTTACTGGTCTGCTGTCCATCCCCCATAGAGGAAAATTAGTTGTGACATTTCGTCCATTTAACTTTACTTTTGGATTGTTGGACTCTACAGCCTGTACATATCAGAGGTCCTGTGTCTGAACTAGAAAAAGAGCAGTGTTTTCTTGGAAACATAAAGTTATCGTTGTAAAAAACGGATGACTGGTTAGAGATGATTTTCTAAATTGTGGTCATATGGACTAGGTATAGCTTGTATAAAATATTAGACGAATATGCCTTTTACTTATTTGTATTTTCATATAACAGAAGCTTGCCTCATTCAACTTTTAGAATTCCAAAACAATCCAAAAAAATTTATTTTTTTTATAAAGACAGGGTCTCACTGTGTTGCCCAGGTTGGTCTTGAACTTGTAGCCTCAAGTGACCTCCTGCCTCGGCCTCCCAAAGTGCTAGGACTACAAGAGTGAGCCGCCATGCCTGGCTTCAAATTATTATTATTTTTTTTGCCTTCCAGTTTTTCCAGTTCAGACACAGGATCTCACTCTGTCGCCCAGGTTGGAATGCAGTGGCACATTCACAGCCACTGCAACCTCGACCTGCTGGGGTCCGGCGAGCCTTCTGCCTCAGCCTTCTAAGTAGCTGGAACTACAGGCTTGTGCTACCACACTTGGCTAATTTTTTTGATTTCCTGTAGAGACGAGGACTTGCCAAGTTGCCCAAGCTGGTCTTGAACCACTGAACTCAGGCAATCTTCTTGCCTTGGCCTCCCATAGTGCTGGGATTTCAGGCTTGAGCCACCACACCCAGCCTCAAAATACTTTAAAATGAACATCTTTCTAAAGTATACTCTACATATAGAGCCTGCTTATAGGTCATGGTTTGCACACTACTCACATATGATCTCATGTCATCATGACAACAGTCCTGTGAGAAGGGCAGGACAGGTGGCGTTGCCCCTTTTTGCAGTGAAAAAAGTCCCTGAAAAATTAAGTGATTTGCCTGAAGCCATATAGATAATTGGTATAGACTGGATTTGAATCTGCTTCTTATGACTTAGTTCCACACTTTTCTACAACACTGTGCAGCAACTCAGCTCAGTTGCAGAACACATTTTAACCCTGTTTTGATGCCTCGGTGTCACTGTGAATAGTCATTGAGCCTTGTAATAAATAATCTGATGATGCCCTGGTGGCCATTGAGGTTTGTAAGACAACTTCTAGTGACTGCCTTGCCTTCCAGCCTTTTCTGCAAGGCTTTCTCTTTTTACTAGTGTCCTTGTGTCTGTCTCTTGTGGTCCCCAATAGTCTTTGGTTTGGTGCTTCTCATTTGTTACCTTGTATAGAGGGTCTGGGCAATCTATTTTATTGCAATCATATTGACTGGAAGACTAATGAGATCTTTAACCACAGTCCTGTGAGAGATGCCGTCTGGTCAGAGGCTATTTTGGCTTCTTGGCCATATTTTGAGTGGTTAAGTTTGTCAGAAAAGTGAACCCTTGATAAGTGGATGTTATTGTAACATATAACTGCGGTTTTTGTTTTGTTTACATGTTTATCTTCTGTTGGCTTTCCTTTTTGTTATAGTTAAATAAAGTACATGTTTGTGTTAATGTTATGGACTTGTGACCGTATTTGGGCATCCCAGTTCTTTTTGTAAATATTAACTTTTAAACACTTCTGTAAAATCACTCTTGAGTTTTCAGGTTGGATTACCATCTACTGCATTGTTTCACTTAGGAAGCAAATATAGCTTTTAAGCTTTGGTTTCACCATTAACTACTTTCTCTAATAACGTGTTGAGTCTCACTCTTTCTTTTTTCTCCATCTGCTATTTGGACACCAAATACATTTACTCATTTTTCACATAGTTGAAATTGCCTCCCTAAAATTTCTAGTTCACATCTGTCTTCATTTCCTCTGCTCTTAAAAAGTCAAGGAATTGTGAAGATAAGACATTTCTATTATTTAAAACCCATTCTACTCCACTGAACATTTTTGACCAGATACTTTACATGACTTTTGATTCTTTTTTTTTTTTTGAGTTGAAGTCTCACACTGTCGCCCAGGCTGGAGGGCAGTGGCACAGTCATGGCCACCGCAGCCTCAACCTTCTGGGCTCAGACAATCCTTCTGCCTCAGCCTTCTAAGTAGCTAGAACTACAGGCATGCGCCACCATGCTCAGCTAGACATTTGATTCTTATCAACGCAAATGGGAATAGCATAAAATGAGACTGAAAAAGCTGCTCTGAGTCTGTTTTTCTGTGAATTTCTTTTTTTGTTTGTTTGTTTGGTTTTTTAAAAATTTCTTAATAAACCACAAATATCCCAGTACGCAGAATTCACGTGACCTTTTACTAGTCTCACTGAAATGCTATATTCCCCATTTTGCATCCTTAACCCACAATGGTTGCTCAATAAGTACTTTGATTTATACATAGAAGAACTACAAAAATGTTTGAATGCAATTTAAATAAACTGAAAGTAGACATTTGAAAAAATTATGTGACTCAAGAAACAAGACCCAGGGGAAAGAAAGACAGTCTCAAAGAGCATTGTTATCCTGGCTCATGCCTATAATCCCAGTACTTTGGGAGGCCAAGGTGAGCTCACGGGTTTGAGACCAGCCTGGACAACTTGGCGAGACCTCATCTCTACAATAAAATAAAAAATTAGCTGGGCGTGGTAGCACATGCCTGTAGTTTCAGCTACTTGGAAGGCCGAGGCAGAAGGATTGCCAGAACCCAGCAGGTTGAGGCTGAGGTGGCCGGGAGTGTGCCATTGCACTCCAGTCTGGGTGACAGAGTAAGACTCCAACTCAAAAAAAAAAAAAAAGAAAAAGAAAATTCAAGAATTCTGACTGTTGTGTTTACCTAATTAGAGAAACCAAGTTTAATAGTTGTTTAGAGATCTTACTGAAGTGATGACCACATATGTGCCTCTCTTAGTGCCATTTGAAAGCATTTTAGTGATTTGAATATGGTCTCTAAATTGGAGGTTTGAAGGGATTCAACTGGAGTTACCTTAACAAGTCTACGTGTTAGGGCTGAAGGAACCACAGAGATAACCCCATCTGATCCCTGGTTTGACAGATAAGAAGGGAGGATCCCAGGAGGTGAGTTAGCTTGCTTAAGACCCTGTAACCAGCAGGGGCCCAGTGAAGCTATATCCTCACATTCCTTTCTCCCCTCTTAAATGGCATTGAGAGTGTGTTTCTTTCTATTAGTTTCTTTGATTTTGACATTCCAGGCTACCCTGAGAAGGTCAAGTGACAGATTCCTTTGCTGCCCTTACAGAGCAGGTTTTGGAAGTTTTTTTTATTCACTCAGTATCATACAGAAAATTTTCTAAGCTAATGTGCAGAAGACCATCAACCTGCTGTGATAACAGAGGCAGAAGGGGGGAAACAGCAGCCCTGGAGACAGGCTCTCTGGTGTCACTCTTCTGCTACTAACAGACAAAATTCATTCAGTTTTCAAAGAATAAAAGAGGGAAGAAAAAACAAACCAACAACCCAAGGGCCTCAGGCTACAGCCTTTCTTTGTAGGAGCTGAAGTCCCTAGAGACAGTTGAATAGCTTAATAGAGCTGTCAGAAAGCACACCTGCCTCAGAAACAAGAGATGCATTTTTAAACTTTAAACTCAGTATTCTGTTTTGACATGTGACTTTTTTCTTGAGTGATTATAGATTTATTATAGTTAATAGCTAAATTTATTATAGTTAATAGCTAAATTCATTGTATGTTCAATAAAAATAGAACATACAATGAATCCTAGCCATTACCATGAATAGAATTGTAAGTAACCTCTATTGCAATTTTACTGACGAGAGAGAGAGAGAACAAAAATAAAAAAGGAAAAGGCTCAGATAGTGTGTTCTACATGATCAAAGAGGAGGACCAAAAGAGAGCTGTTTTTGTGGGATACACTTTAGTTTGTGGATCTTGTAACTCTGTGATTATCCTGTACCGTGGCAAGACTCCACCCCTGAAATTGGGCTGCCAATTTGAAGAATCATTTTCTTGCTTATTTTTAAACTCCAAAGGACAGGGGGGAAGACTAAAGAAGCCTAAGTGCTGCGGTTTCCTCAAACCATTATCATAGTAAATCCTATGGGTTCTGAAATAACTCACTATTCCTGAAGTTTCACACCACCTTTCTACTGCTCAGAACTTGGCAGCTGAGAAGGAAATGATTAGCTCCTTTCTTGAAGCTTTGTCACCAAGGTTAAAGTGGGTCAGAAGTTGGCGGATGTGGTGATTTCAGAAATATACTACCTTTTTATAATTCTGTACTTCTTTACGGAGCTTTGAGTTTTCTGGATAAGAACTTGGCTTCAAAACAAAATATTTTAAGTTTATAATTCTTAAGGAACTTAAATACTAGAGTAATGTATTCAGTCATCTACACAGAATTATCAGTCTTGATGTTTTAACTTGGTATATTTTCCTTTTAGTATCTTAGTATGTCTTGTGGAATTTTATCTTTCTGCTTGACAATTGAAAGAAATTATAGTTCAGTTGTTGTCTGTGATTATGGGCTTGTTATATTAACACATACATTGTGGCAGAACTTGTGGTCCTCCTGGTTGGTTGGTACATGAACTTGGATAATTCTGATTTGTAGATTGATGTCTCTTGAGAATGATTTGGGATGGTGATTTTCTGGGCACAAGAGTTACACTGTTTCTATAGTTGAAAGTTGGTTACGGTTTTTATTTTCTCAGGCTACTCAGATGTTTATGAGAAACCTCTTTAGGTTACTTTTTGGGGTTTTGGGAGATAGAGGAGTTCCCATTGATCTTTTTTTTTTAGGCGTCAGTCTCTCAAGGATCACGTTGATGAAATATACAGCATGAAAGGACATGATACAGTATCTCCTGAGAGGTTATTTTTATGTGCTGTAGATCTTCCAAAATGTAATATAGGTATAATTAGACATAGTGGCAATGACAATGCTTTAAGAGAATAATGTGTAGACTTTAGTGGTTTTGTTTTTCTCTCCTATATTACATGTCATTATAAGTTTACTAAGAAAGGGGATTCGGGATTATTATTATGACATCTTTTGGTATCCTCCCTCCAGCTGGACATAATGGCATCAATATTCTTGTAATAGATACTTCTAGAAAAATTCTTTTTTTTTTCCTTTTTCACTTCTCTCACCCCTCAAATATTTAATTCAGGCAGAATGAGAATAAGAAAAACTGCTTTCTGAGTTTGCTCTGGTGAACTTGCCTTGAGAGGAAATGGCATCTGCATTTGTGTGTTTGAAAATGAGACCTCTTTAGACTATTAATCTTTCAAGAAATGATAACTTATATAAATTCTGCCATAAAAGTTTAACTATTAATGATCAGTTACTTTCATTTAATAATGAGTTTTTAATACAGTTGTGTGTAGGAAAAATAGTGTTCACTTCTTTAATTTTGAGGAATACATATGTTATTTCATGACTTTTCTTTCTTTTTTTTTTTTTTTTTTCTGAGTTGGAGTCTCACTCTGTCACCCAGACTGGAGGGCAGTGGTTACTCCCGGCCACCGCAGCCTTGACCTGCTGGGCTTCGGCATTCCTTCCGCCTCAGCCTTCCAAGTAGCTGGAACTACAGGCACACGCTACCACGCCCGGCTAATTTTTGATTTATTGTAGAGATGAGGTCTCGCCAAGTTGCCCAGGTAGGTCTCAAACCCGCGGGCTCAGGCAATCCACTCACCTCAG
>CAUYQG010126881.1:0-16694 GCA_963574415.1 Tarsius wallacei | reverse complement strand
CTCATCTCTACAATAAATAAATAAAAAAAATCAGCCGAGCGTGGTAGCGCGCGCCTGTAATTCCGGCTACTCGGAAGGCTGAGGCGGAAGGATCGCCGGAGCCCAGCAGGTCGAGGCTGCGGTGGCCAGGAGCAGCCACTGCACTCCAGTCTGGGCGATCGAGTGGGAATCCAACTCAAAAAAAAATAAAATAAAATAAAATAAAATAAAAACAGCCGGGTTCGGTGGCTCAGCCTGTAATCCTGCGCCTTGGGAGGCTGAGGTGAGTGTATTGCCTGAGCCTGCGGGTTCGAGACCCGCCTGGGCAACTTGGCGAGACCTCATCTCTACAATAAATCAAAAACTAGCCGGGCGTGGTAGCGCATGCCTGTAGTTCCAGCTACTTGGAAGGCTGAGGCGGAAGGTCAAGGCTGCATTGAGCCGTAATTGTGCTACTGTACTCCACACTGGGTGACAGAGTAAGACCCTGGCTCAAAAAGCTCATAATCATGATGACTGATTATTCACAAGCATGTGTGAGATGCGCCATGCTCAAACATCATTACGACATCGGCATGTTACCTGCCTGACGATGAAAAAAGAAAGAATCAAAATGGAGTAAATGAAAGCTCTAATGTTAAGTACAATAAAAGCTTTTCATAAGTAAAATGTTTCCTTCCTGCACACTGATAGTCTTGTGCATTCCCAGAGTGCATGAACCCCACTCGGGGCGCACTGGTTGAAGGTTCAGACAAAAGTGTATGTGAAACCCTGAATTTCACCGTATTACCACAGCTGAAATGATTTCCAAAGGACATGGGAACTCTGCCCCAATGTCTGAAGTGGCAACATGAGCACAAGAAAACAAAGCGTTTCTTTGAAATCCACATGTGCCTATACTTAAGCAATATTTCCCCTTGCAACAAATCTGAACGAGGCAAGCACAGGCCGCCCTACGATGGCAAGAAGGTTTCGGATTATGTGCCAACTGTAGGTGGCTGGTGGCAGCTGCCTGGAAAGTTCTGCTGAGCAGATGCCGAGGCCATGTCCAGGGAAATGAAGCAGGCCGACCAGCAGCAATGCCGCAGCTGGTCCACATGCCCGCTGCCACCACCACCACACCAAATACATCTCAGCCACACAACTTCCTCACGCTGCCCAGTGTCTGCTGCTCACGTTTCACATGGAGCTTCCAGAACACCAGGTTTGAGGGTGCCTGCTCATCGGGGGTACCCAAGCTTAGAAGCAAAGGGGGGCCAAGGCGGTATTTAATGAGACAGTGGAGTCGGATGGAACAAATGCCCTTCTCAATGGCTCTCTCTAACATGGGAACCCCTCCTAGCATGTTTTTCTCTCCTACGCAGCCATGGGCTGCTACAGACCATCAGGGAAGTGGGTCCTAGTCAGCTGTGAGAGTTGGGTTGGCACTTTTTTTAAGTGGGGGAAGAGTGTTGGCCAGGCTGGAGTGCAGTGGCATGATCATGGCTCACTGCAGCCTCGACCTCTCGGGCTCAAGCAATCCTCCTGCCTTAGCCTCCCGAGTAGCTGAGACTACAGGCATACACCACCACACCTGGCTAATTTTTTAATTCTTGTAGAGACAAGTCACCACTATGTTGCCAGGCTAGTCTCAAACATCCGGGCTCAAGCAGTCCTCCTGCCTCAGCCACCCAGAGTGCTAGAATTGCAGATGTGAGTCACTGCACCTCGCCTCCTCATCTTTTTTCTAAATTCCCTTTTCTATCCATCCTCAAGTTTCCTATAACTATAATAGAAAAGTGGATCCTGATTGTAAGAGATGTAAACCGGGATGCCAAAAAATTGTAAACACATTTTAAGAGATGTTATCTACGTATGACTTTTAGTTCGCTGTAATCAAAAGTGTCTGGATGCTGGTGGTAACCAATCTGGGCACCTCTTGCAGTTGCAGAAGTCAAACGTGACTTGTATTCATCTTTTGTTACCGGTATATGCAAATAAATGCATTTTAAGAAAGGAAAAACTATTGAAATTGCAATAATATATACCGATAACAAAAGATTAATACCAGCCACATTTGACTACAATTCAATTACAAGAGGTGCTCAGAGTGGTTATTACCATCAGCATCCAGACACTTCTGATTACGGTGAACTAAAAGTCACACATAGATAACATCTCTTAAATGTATATGCATTTCTTCGGCAACCCCGGTATGTTGGCTTCTGAATACACACTTCATTTGAGAAAAAAATGTGAACAGAAAATAGATACTAAATGTATTCCTGCAGAAGTCCCATTTGGTGGTGTCTCCCAAGTGGGATTAGCACCACAACACTCTCCTGCGGCTGTTACATACATGATTCAGAAAGAAAGCTGAGCCAGTGATACCACTGCGCGATTGGGCAGGTGACTCACCTGAGAGGTAGAAGGACACAATAGCGCACCAGGACGCCCAACACCCACACCAGGGTGAGCCGCGCACTGATGTACTGGAAGTTTACATTGGTTCTTGTGAGGAGATTCCATGACACTAGCTCCTCTGAGGAGAACCTCTGGGTCACTTCATCTTCCACAATGGCTTCCAGTCCCTTCTTGGAGAAATAAAACACGTCAGACAGCTCAAAGTCCCTTCCTCGCAGACCAGAGAGCCCTTTCTCCATGGGTGACTCATCTCTTTGGATAATACCTTAAAAGAAAGCATCAGGACATGAGAAAATGCCACGGGGCAGAACAACTGTCCAGGGGGCAACTTAATCTATGTAGGATACACAAGACAAGTGGGTAACATGAAGCCGATTTCAGAAGTGACATGCAAGCAATGGCAATGGGAAGAGAGGCTGAAATCACTGTGCCTGCATGAATGACTTTGAACCAATACTGTATATGTATTATAGAGGAATCTTAGACCTCTACCACTCCAGAACTCACAGAAACAAACTCTCCCCAACTATAGATATAGACCATGTAAAAATAAAGACTTCTGTTCTCCCCTGATAAAAACCATAAAATCAGCCAGGCACTGTGACTCACGCCTGTAATCCTAGCAATTTGGGAGGCAGAGGAGGGAGAATCACTTGTGGCCAGGAGTTCAAGACCTAGGCAGCAAAGTGAGACCTTATCGCTACAAAAAAAAAAAAAAAAATAGCCAGGCATGGTGAGCCTATAGTTCCAGCCACTCAGGAGGTTGAGGAAGGAGAATCCCATGAGCCCAGGAAGTTGAGGCTACAGTGAACCATGATTGTGCCACTGTACTCAAGTCGAGGTAACAGAGTGAGACCTCAACTCAAAAAAATAGAAATACACAAAAAGCAAGCAAAATGGCAAGAGATATTTACCATAAATGACAAAAAGTTGGCATTTGAATATACTTGAATTATTTAATAAGAAAAACACAGGCTCCTGCAAAAAAGTAAGCATACAAGCAACACAGCTGATAAATATAGTAAACCTTTTTCACTAGTAATAAAATAAATGTTTATTAGGCAAACATTGGCTATTTACATTATGAAATCAGCACATTTTTGTTTAAGGATAAAGTTCGATGACTAAAATGACACAGGTATTCTTATATGCAACTTGTACAAGTGTGAGATTATTAGCAACTTTGTCAAAATTGGCTTGGCATGAAAAGACTGAAAATGGTTTTGCTGATGATCAATAATTTCAATCCTAGGAATCTATCATAAGAAAATAATTGGAAAGGTAGGCAAAGGTGTCCACTGTAGCAGTCTTTATTACAATCAATGTGGATAATGATATATAGTACATCCATTCATAAATACTCCAATAGTAAGCATAAAAAAGACAGAATCTAAAACTATAGTTTAATCTAACTCTATGAAATATACATACATAGGAAAAACATTAAGAAGAAAACATTAAGTAGTTATCTCTGGACAATGGATTCGATTTTCCTCTCTAAACTGTTATTGTATTTTTCATCAAGAAAATAATTCAAAGATTTTAAAGCAGCATAAATTTTTATAAAATTGAAAAATTATAATTATGTCATCCAATTCTAACTATAAAGTATGAATAAAAAATAAGAAAGATTTCAAAGAACAAAAAGCAGCTGTACACAGAGTAATCAGAATCCACCCACTCCTTTGGGGTGTGTCACAAAGAAATTTATTTCCAACATTAGGCTACAAAGAAACATTTTTTTCTTTTTTTTTTTTTTTTTTTATTTTAGTAGGAGTATTACTCTGTTGCCTAGGCTGGAGTGCAGTGGCACACTGCTCAGGGCCACCACAGCCTCGATCCTTCCGCCTCAGCCTTCCAAGTAGCTGGAACTACAGGTACGCACCACCACGCTCAACTACTTTGATTTATTGTAGAGATAAGGTCTTGCTAAATTGCCCAGGCTGGTCTTGAACCTGTGGGCTCAGGTAATCCTCCCATCTCAGTCTCCCAAAGTGCTGGGATTATAGGTGTGAGCCACAGCACCCAGCAGAAACATTTTTTTCTTTTGAGGTGGAGATTAGGCTGTTTAATTCCCTTAAAGAGGATCCCCTTTGATCTGCTTGCTTCCTAGTTTCCTTTCAATGAGGAAAGTGAAAAGCACTATATTATCCGTCCTCTGGAGGAGTTATACCTGCACCAGTAGAAAGAACTATGATATTTCGGGAGGTTTTTTTTTGGTTTTTCAAGACCTACCAATGCACTGTAGTAGAAAGGAAAGTAGACCCGGAGTCAAAAGTCAAGTTCTATTTAGAATGACCATCAGCTCCGTGACTAGTGTCTTTTATACACCGGTGAAGCGGAAAAAATTTTAGCTGACTTACAGGGTTAAGTTTTATGACTTTAGGTCTGAGGTGGTGGTTTTTTGGTGTGTATGTGTGTGTGTGTGTGTGTGTATTTCTAGGGTTGTTTTGTTTGCTTTTTCTGCACATGCAAAATTAATAACCGATACCTTAAGAGATAGAGCAATAAAAGAAACTCTTGAACAACCATGGGGTTCTTTTTCAGAATTCAAGTCTAAGTGGCTTAACCTTCTTCATCATCTCCAAAAAAAAGGCTTGATTAGTATCAGAGGAGGAGTCATGAGAGTGTCCCTACTGGAAGACCCTTTTGCTCTACGGGCACTGCAGGACCGCTCAGAGAAAGTTACCCAAGCCAAGGACTGGCCAGTACTGAGCAGTGCAGGTTTCATTATTTAGCAATAGGTAGATTTCTTACAGAGCAGGAGGGAAGAACAAGTTATTCACTTAAATCTCCGAATGAAATGCACTTGGGACAGTGGACATCTAAAAATAAACTTTCAGAGGGGTCAGAAGTGAGACTGCAAGTTCAAGTTGCCCCATACAATTTAACCAAGCCAAAAGAGATCTGTAGACAGAAGCCGCCCGTCAGCCTCTGCATACTGGCTGTGCAATATCTTCTCTGCCCTCTTACCCAGTTCAAAATTCTGTGTAACTCAAATAAAGTACAAGTCCATTTATATTGTGGTTAATCATCTTTCAAAAGCACATGGGTAACTGGAATGTATCTAGTTGGCAGAGGATTAATTTCTAGAATCTGCGAAGATGTACAAAAAGTTAATAGGAAAGTGTCAAAGAACTCTATTTTAAAAAGGTTAAGAATATGGCAAGCAATTCCTGGAAGAATAGCCTTAATGACTAAGCCTTTGAAAAGATGTTCGGCCTCACTATAATCAGAGAAATGCAAACTAAAACCACAATGAGATACTATTTCATACCCATAAGATTGATACAAATTTTTACGGACAATATCAAGTACTGAAGAATGGAAATGTAATTAGTACAACCAAACTGAGAAACAGTGTGGTATTGTCTAGTAGATTCAAAAGCATTCGGAGCCTATAACCCAGCAATTCAACTCCCAGGTATACCTCAGGAAGATTTTGTTTTTTTATAATTTCAAATGTACAGAAAAGTGGCAACAGTAGGTCACTTTACCCAGATTCACTCATTGCCAACATTCTGCCACATTTGCTACTGTTTTATCACTGTATGTATAAAAAGATGTTTTTTTCTGATCACTTAGAATACATTGTGGACATCACACCCTTTGCCCCCAAATATTTCAGCATATATTCCCTTAGGACACAGAGATTCACTTACATAACCATACTAACAACTATCAAAATCAAGATTAACATAAACACAATACAGTTATCTGATCTACAGAACTTATTCCAATTTTGACAATTGTCCCGATAATATCCTTTACAGAAAAATTTTTTTCTAGTCTAAGGTTCAGTCCAAGATCATACTTGATATTTACATGTCAAGCCTTTGAGTCTTCTTAAATCTGGAAAGTTTCTTCCACTTTCCTTTGTCTTCCAAGTCACTGACATTTTTTCAAAGCACAGGTCATTTATTTAGTGGCGTGTCTTTATCTAACATTCTGTCATGATTAGATGCAGGGTGTACACTTTTGGCAGAAGTACTATGTAAGTAATGTTGTGTTCTTCTTTGTAGCTCACATCAGGAGGCACATGTCAGTTTGTCCCATGACTGGTGATGTGTGTGACTTTAATCACCTGGTTTAAGGTAATGCTTCTAAGTGTCTCCATGTAAAGTATTTTTCTCTTCATGATTAATAAGTGGCTACTTACGGGCTATTGCTTTACTAGATGCTGGTGTGGCCATGCACTCCTGGAGCTATGGTCATCGCCATGATTCCTGGCTTTGGCCCCCTCCCCTACCTTGGGGAGGTGAATCTCCTCTTTCACTCTAATTTACTTTCTAAATAAACTATATTTTCTAAACTAAAAAATAATAATAATAAGTGGATACTTATTATCTACACATCTATCTATAAAGGGGAAATATTTTGAGACAATGTAATATCCTGCTCTCCATGGATATCAAGCTTTGGATATTCAAACTCTTACTCACCATCTAATGATGACTCTTGCCTGAATGCATTGGTACTATGTGTCTTTTAAAATGGTATTTTCTCACTCCTTCAATCCTTCCACATTTATTACTTGACATTCCACCTTAAAAGAAGAGTTTTTCCCTTATTCTCTAGAGAGATTCTTATAAAATTGTGTGCAAGTGGACACCCGAAGACATTCAGAGCCCATAGCAAGAACATTGTGCCACAATGTTTGCAATAACAAAATAATGGAAATAATCTAAGTTCCATTAAGGAAAGATTAGACGAATAGATGGATATATACAGTGAATATCATACAGGAGTTAAAATAAATTAACCAGAACGTTTACCAACTTAGATAATTCCCGAACATCAGAATGAACAAAATGTATGCAGAATGATATGTGGAAGACAATGTTTTTATAGAGTTTGAATAATGTAAGTCAATCAATCAGTGGAGGAGACATACATATGTGAAAATACGCAGAAGGATAAGTATGAAGACCCTGTTTCTCTTTCCAGAGGATGGCAGGATAATGAGACCAAGAAAGGACACTAGGAGAATTCAGTTGTTCAATTGTTTTATTTATTAAACCAGGTGGTAGGTATAATGGTGATAAAACCAAAAAATAAAAATAGAAAGTGACATGCAACTGACAGTTGTTTCGATGGTGAAGATCTATATTGCAAAAGGGCAGGCACCAACTTAAGAGCTTGCCAATAGTAGGCACACAATATCTGAAAACAGGTGCCATTATAAAATTAGGTGTCAAAAGAAGCACTACTGAAAACATGATGTTACCTTCTCCTGAGATGCTGACTATTGAGAGTTGGAATTACTGATCCACTTCCTCTAAAAATAAACTTTTGACAGGAAAAGAGTATCTAGTTCTAACAACATATAGGGAACACTCACTATGTATCAGGTATCCCATTACAAGTTAGGAAGGAAAAGAGGAAATATTTCTTTTAGTCCAAGACATGTTAATGAGTAGACCAAAATTCTTCAAAATATAAATATATTAAATTAATACAGATACAATTCTTACATTAGTTTCATTATCATTAATGCAACCCAGTTTTTTTGTCTCACTCTGTCGCCCAGACTGGAGTGCTGTGGCACACTCCCAGCCACCACAGCCTCAACTTGCTAGGCTCTGGTGATCCTTCCGCCTCAGCCTTCCAAGTAACTGGAACTTCAGACGTGTGCCACCACACCCAGCTAATTTTTTTGATTTATTGTAGAGATGAGGTCTCACCAAGTTGCCCAGGCAGGTCTCGAACCCGCAGGCTCAGGCAATTCACTCACCTCGGCCTCCCAAAGCATGGGATTACAGGCTGAGCCACCGAGCCCGGCCAACCCAGTTATTTTTAATAAATTAGTCGTAATTCTTCAAAGCAATCCATAGCTCTTATGTTGGTAAAACTCTAAGAAAATTTCCCTTTTCTTTCACAAGTCACTTTTTAAAAAGTAAAGCCATAACTATTGAACTTTGTCTTTACACCAAATGCTTCGGCCAAGCCAACAAAGTCCATGCTCAGATGATAATAGAATTAGAACCGTCCCTCTATCTAATGCAAGAGATTTAATTGCACAAGCTGCCCTGTGTCCTGTGCTTTCAGCAAGTCACTCATACATAAATAATACCAGATATGAAAGGCCTGTGGAAATGGAGGCAGAAGTTAAGACTATCTCAAACATGAACTCAAAATTAGCTGAGTGAGCTCTTGGAATATCTGCCCGTTTATAAATCACACTCGGTTTTCTGTCCTCCGGAAAACAAGTTTTTTTAAGCAAGCAGTGAAGGAAATCGGGGTCTACCATAGACCAAAAGAAGATGCAGTCGTTTCTATACAGAAGTAGACTCTCAATCTACCAACGTCTAGCCAGAAGCACAGCACGTGAAACACTCTCACGGAAACCTTGAACTAGTCTGTTTGAACAAGACCCTTGTTCCATCATAAGCCTAACTCATCCAGAAACGTAAGTGATCACAGGGTAGTATCAGCATGAAAAAGAAATTCCTCAACACTTTTCCTACAGGAAATTATGTATCAAATCTGGTATGGTTTGACAAAAAATACACTCCCCCACTCCATAGTGACTGGAGGGGGCATTAGGGAATGTTCTGGGGTAATGGTAATGTTCTATTTCTTCCTTTCTTTTTTCTTTTCTTGAGTTGGATTCTTATTCTGTCGCCCAGAATGGAGCGCCATGACACGATCTTGGCTCACTGCAGTCTCTCAACCTGCTGGGCTCAGGTGATCCTTCCACCTCAGCCATCCGAGTAGCTGGGACTATAGGTGCACACTACCATGCCCAGCGAATTTTTTAGTAGAGACAAGGTCTCGCCAAGTTGTCCAGGCTGATCTCCAACTCCTGGACTCAAACAATCCTCCTACTTTGGACTCCCAAAGTGTTGGGATTACAGGTGTGAGCCGCTGCACCTGGCCTCTGTCTCTTGGTCTAGATGAGAGGTATACAAGTAAGCCCATGGTGGAAAATGCATGAAGTTGTACATTTATAAGCTTACACTCTTGTCTATGTATGCTGTACTTTTATCTCCTACCCAAAATGAAAATGTGCGAGAAGGGATTTACCCCTCCTAGCACCAACCACTGGCAGTGAGGTCGTCTCCTGACACGAGCTCCTCTGAGGAGCTCAAGCCTTGGCAAAGGAAGCCAGGCCTGGATCCTTCTCTACCATCCCAGTCTCCTTCCTGACCCACGAATATTACTGGCCTGGCTGAGGAAGAGACCAAGGCTAGCCATGGTGGCTCACGCCTGTAATCCCAGCACTTTGGGAGGCAGAGGCAAGAGGATTGCCTAAGCCTAGGCGTTTAAGACCAGCCTGGGCAACTTGGCAAGACCTCGTCTCTACAATAAATCAAAAAATTAGCCGGGCATGGTGACATGCACTTCTAGTTCGAGCTGCTTGGAAGGCTGAGGGGGAAGGATCACCTTAGCTGCTGAGGTCATAAATGTGCCACTGCACTCCAGCCTGGGTGACAGGGTGTGAGACTCTGACCCAAAAACATAAAAAAAAAAAAAGAAGAGACCAGGATAACATAGTCATAATAACCAACTGCATGTATTGGCTAGGGAGTGAGATGGGCTGGTACTACCGGTATAAAAGAAAAATAGAACTAGCCAATGCCAGGAGACATGGCCCATGCTCAAGCAGTCACTCAGATGCAAAGACTAGGAAGATCTTCCTACCACCATGACAAGCCAGTACCAAGGATGGATCCCAGAAATACGCCATTGGTCTCTATCTTGTCCTTCTACAATTCATCAATCACCACATGTGCTGATGTATCCATTACTGCACAAACAATAGAGTCACCTAGCTACACAGATTCCATGTTTTGCCACCTTTTCTCACAAAAATTTAACTATAACGTTCAAGGCTAAGTGCTGGGCACACCATGTCCAGACCATTCCCTGGGCCAGTGTCAAGTTACAATTTCCGGAACATGAGTCAGGCTATGCTTATTTCACAGTGGCTCCTGATCATCAATGAGTTCCTTTTTTAAAAATCTATTTTATTCTTATTAATTTAATTAAGTATAATAATGGTATTTGAGTTATGTTTTTAAAAAGTCTGTTTTGTGAGATGCATACTGATGTATGTAAAGGCAAAAGGTCATATCCAGAATTAGATTTTAAACATTTCCATAAAAGGACATAGATTGACTATGTTATTTCCAACTACATATGTATGTTCTCTAATCTTCCACGTTGCTCGTATGTTGCTTCAGTAATTAGTTTTTTAATTAAAAATACTTCCACAAAGGAAAATCTAACAAAAAAAAAAAAATAGATGAAGCAAATGTAGCAAATTCTTGATAATTGTTGAATTTGGGTGATCAGTGTAAGAGGACGAATTGTTCTATTCTCTAATTTTAAAAAGTGAATGCTATGCTTACCAATGCATTTAAGAAATTTGGAAATGTCAACTTAGCTGGGAATCAATTTCCTCTTCTAAATGAAAACATTCATTCATTCATTCAGTTATTCAATATATAGAGAGTGACAAGCACCAAACCAGATACCAAAATATAAGGGAAGGGGAAGGGGGAAAGGTTTGAACTAGGCCCAGCGCAGTGGCTCCTGCCTGTAATCCCAGCACTTCGAGAGGCAGAAGCAAGAGTTCGAGACCAGCCTGGGCAACATAATATGACCTTGTTTCCACAAAAAAAATAAAAATAAAAAAATTGGGCTGGTACAGTGGCATGCACCTGTAGTCCTAGCTACTCAGGAGGCTGAGACAGAAGGATCACCTGAGTCCAGCAGGTGACAGCTACAGTGGCCGACATCATGCCACTGCACTCCAGCCTGGGTGACAAAGTGAGGCTCTATTTTAAGAAAAGGGGGGGTTCGAACTAACTCAGCAGTCCTCAAGCATGGCTGCATACCAGAATTATCTGTGGTATCCTTTAAAAAAAAATAGATGCCAGGGCCCAACTGCAGATATACTAAATAAAACATCAATTACATTTTTAAAATACTGAGGATACCAAAAAAAAATGTATACACATTTTAATAGAGGAAAAAACTATATTAAAATTGTAATACTCAATATATACCGATAACAAAAGATGAATACAAGTCACATTTGACTTCTGCAATTCCAAGAGGTTCTCAAAGAGGTTACCATCAGCGTTCAGACACTTTTTTTTTTTTTGAGTCGGAGTCTCACTCTGTCGCCCAGACTCTGGAGTGCGGCCACTCCCGGGCATCGCAGCCACGACCTGCTCGGCTCTGGCAATCCTTCTGCCTTAGCCTTCCAAGTAGCTGGAACTACAGGCACGCGCTACCACGCCCAGCTAGTTTTTGATTTATTGTAGAGATGAGGTCTTGCCAAATTGCCCAGGTGGGTCTCAAACCTGCAGGCTCAGGCAATCCACTCACCTCAGCCTCCCAAGGCGCGGGACAGACACTTCTAATCTGATGAAGGTGAATGACTGCAGGCCTTGTTGCTGTGCGAGGCCTCCCAGATCTTTCCTTATGCACATCATTCACAGGACCACACGTCTCAGACTTATCATGAATGCATGCAATTGTTAGGTGTGTTGGAGGCTCTGTTGCATTTTCACATCTCCATTGTCGTACTTCCACAACATTCTCAAATTTCAAATACCACTTCCAAATGATCTTGCAAGGCCCGGCGCGGTGGCTCAGCCTGTAATCCCAGCACTTTGGGAGGCCAAGGCAAAAGGATTGCCTGAGCTCAGGGGTTTGAGAACAGCCTGGGCAACTTGGCAAGACTTCATCTCGACAATAAATTAAAAAATAAGCCAGGCATGGTAGCGCACGCCTGTGGTTCCAGCTACTTAGAAGGCTGAGGCGGAAGGATCACCTAAGCCCAGCAGGTCAAGGCTGCGGTGGCCATAAGTATGCCACTGCACTCCAGCCTGGGCGACAGAGTGAGACTCTAACTCAAAAAAAAAACAAAAACAAAAAACAAATGGTCTTGCGCTCCTCAAACGACAACCATGCTTCTGCCATTTTCTTTGATTGTCCTGCCTGTACCTTGGTAATGCTAGCATTCAGTTGATTGATGCCATCTTTCCAGTGAATGTCTTACTACACGTTGCTACCAATTCAACTTTGAAAAGTCCTACACAGATAACATCTCTTAAACCGTGTATACATATTTTTTGGCATCCCTGGTATATATATAAATGAGGGAAATACAGGAAAATCTTTGATCTTTTCTGGATAACAGTATTTCATGTGGTTGATTGTTAATTTTCATATTTATACTTCTGTAATGTCTAATTTTTCAATACAATAGGTATATTATTTTATACTGAGAAAAAAGTACTTAAGATGCTATTTTTAAAACTATCATGAGATACTCCTACACACCCACAAGAATGGCTAAAATTTAAAAGGTCAAAAATACCAAGTGCTGGAGATACTAGGAACCCACTAGAACTCTAATTCATGGCTGGTAAGAGTATACAAACATTCTGGAATACCACTTAGCAGTTCCTAATAAAGTTAAAAATACACTTGCTTACCCTGTGGCCCAGATATTCCTAAGAATATCTATACAACAGCGATTACAGCAGCCTTACTCCTAATGGCTAAAACCCGGAAATAACCCAAATGCTGTAATAATAACCCAACTGCCAACGTAATAATGGCTAAGCAAATTATTGGTATTTGTATAAAAAATTCACGGATTCACGCAACAACATGGAAAAATCTTCATGTTATGATTCATCCATTTTTCCCACTGCATGGAAAAAAAACAGACACAAATAATACGTACTGTATGATTCTATTTATGTAATTTCAAAAACAGAAAAAATCAAATTTTTGATGATGGAAATCAAAAAATGTTACCACTGGGGACCGAGGGCTAAAAACATGCATGGGGCAGGGGCTTGAAAGAACTCAGACCATGAATATGTTCTTCAACTTGATCCGAGTGGTATTCACAAGGGTCTATAAATATGTAAAAATTCATCTAGCTGAATACGTAATATTTGTGTATTTTAATGTATTTAAATTCCACCTAGGTTTTTTTTTTTTTTAAATCAGAAAGGAAATATTACTTTCAAGAGTTTCCCAGTTGAGTGTGGTGGCTCACACCTGTAATCTCAGCACTTTGGGAGGCTGAGGCAGGAGGATTGCTTGAGTCTAGGAGTTCAAGACCAGCCTGGGCAACAAAGATAAAAAAATTAGCCAGACATAGTGGCACGCATCTATAGTCCCAGCTACTCAGGAGGCTGAGGCAGAATGATCACCTGAACTCAGGAGGTAAAGGCCACAGTGAGCCATGATAATTCCACTGCACTCCATCCTGAGCAACAGAGTGCAATCCCAACTCAAAAAAAAAAAAAAAAAGACTCCCAAATCTCTAGCTATAATCTCAATTACAGGATCGGCCAATCATACCTACCCTTCCTATGTATATTTCAAAATCTCCCTTCCTAAAATAGAAGGCAACAGACATTCACATGCCAAGCTGCCAGGCTGTATGGGAAGCCCTTGACACCTACACTTATGTAGTTCTCATAATCCTGTGAGGTATGATGAATATCCCCTTGAGGAAACTATGGCTCAGAGGGTGTGAGTAACTTGCCCAGGGCCTCAAAGAATAAGGAACAGAGTCAGGATTTGAAACCAAATCTGCGACTCCAAAACCCAATGTTTCCCCAAAACCCAACGTTTCTCCGGATCTTAAGGCCTCAAGTTCCACATCACTCTGTCTAGCACTTACCCTTTGACAAATACCTAGGATCTTTCCCCTCACCTCCACGTCAGCCTCAGCTCTTCCTCACTAAACAGCAAGCCCTGAGCAGCAGGACTTCCTAGTATGTCTCCCACCTTTGAAGAAAAGGAACTCTGATACAGGAAAGCTTACATGTGGCATCTAACAGTAGCCTGAATGTACACTTATCACTCACACTTGATCGTCCTTCCCAGAAAATTGTAGCTCAAGTCATCCTTTATATTTTTTTAGTAGTGCAGGAGGCTGTTTTTTCTTATGTTAGCTTAGCTTCATTGTTGGGGGCATGTGAGGATTTACTACATAAGGAAGTTGCATGCAGGTGAACTGTGGGCTTCTGACTGGGTCCCCCCCCCCCCATAGTGGACCAGGAACCCAGTGTGTTGCCATGTGCCCCTCCCTCCTTCTTCCTCCCTTCCTCACCCTCCCCCAGCAGGGTCCAGTGTCAATTAATGTAGGAATTTTTTCATAGCTTGGAACATACCTAATTTCCTCTAAGGTCTCTGAACTGGCCCACAAATAAGCAAAGCAAAAGAAAACAGGCCGTGGGCAGTGGTCCACCCAGGGGTCCCTTAGTTCTGCAGTTCAGCCGGGTCCAAGTTGTCCAAGGAGGCTGTTCTGCCCAACTGATGACTGATCAGTACACAGATGTCCTCCAAGGCGGAAGCAGCAGGTCAACCAAGGCTTACAAAGGATAGTGACCTTTGATTTATTGTTGGTGTTATGTTGTCAGAGATATTCTCAAACCTTCTACCTCTCTTCTATCTCCAATAACCTGGACTGTCAATCAGGCAAGGTTTATAGAAAACAGTCTCTCTTTTGGTCCCAAGAGTCAAGCAAACCTTAGCCTTGACTCCAGGAGTTCGAAGTCTTCAAGTCAAAGACAAATGGACTGCAAGGTCCCTAAGGTGAAGCTTCAGGGTCCAAATTTCCACAGGCCCCTTTCAAGGTCCCACACCTAATTCTGTGTTGGTCACTTTGTATCCTTATTTAAAAAGGCCCTCCAGCCAGGCTTGGTGGCTCAGCCTGTAATCCCGTGCCTTGGGAGGCTGAGGTAAGTGGATTGCCTGTGCCCACGGGTTCGAGACCCGCCCGGGCAACTTGGTGAGACCTCATCTGTACAATAAATCAAAAAATTAGCCAGGGGTGGTAGCACGCGTCTGTAGTTCCAGCTACTTGGAAGGCTGAGGCGGAAGGATCGCCGGAGCCCAGCAGGTCGAAGCTGCGGTGGCCGGGAGCAGCCACTGCACTCTAGTCTAGGCGACTGAGTGAGACTCCAACTCAAAAAAAAAGGCCCTCCAAATGGTAAAGCTTTAAGCCCCCACAAAACCTGGATTTGGCCTTACCTCTGAAACATATTATGATCGTGTTGGCACAAACAACAGATCTATGTTAAATGTACACTTTACCAATCAAGATGACTTAGGAGAAATACTTGAGAAAAACCCATGTATCACCAATAAACATCAGGACACTGAGGGATCACAGACATACATTAACATCCTTCTGCTTGATTTCACTTGGTAGTAGTAATATTTTCTCCATTTGATGGTCACATCAGCAGTGTATTGGTAAGAGGGGTTGCTGCTTGTTATGTGGTTTCATTGTTATTTTAAGGCTTCAAGCTTCTCAATTCTTGGAAATGAGAGAAGTGAAGAGAATGACAGATGCAAAATGAAAAACCCATTGCACAAAAGTTTCACAAGTTTGCTGCAGTGGCAACACTGCTTTAGAAGAGCTAGATTAGGATAAACCACATTACAAGTCCATAAAAGAAAAATGAAAAAACCAGCACCACTGTCATGACCTTTCTATGCATGAAATGTGCTCATCATGAATGCATCTCCCTTGGTTTTCCTAACTGTTGCTCAATCACCATGATGCAATCATGACGGCCTACTTTTTCAACAAGCCTTAGAGTTATGAAACTACTCACACTTCCCTGGTAATGTTGTCCACATTGGCACATTTAAGAGTTACAATCAACCCATTTTTTAATTTCTATTTTTTTAATGCAAAAAAGGGCAAACTTTACTTTAAGCACCTGTACACCACACTATGTAATCCAATTAAGAAAAAAATACATTAGCAAGGCACAGTGGCTCATGCCTAGAACCCTAGCTCTTTGGGAGGCCAAGGTGGGAGGATCACTTGAGGCTAGAAGTTCAAGACCAGCCTGGGCAACAAAGCAAGATCCCATCTCTACAAAAAAATAAAATAAAATAATCTGCCAGGCATGGTGGTGCACACCTGCTATGATTGCAGGAAAATATACAATTTCTGGGTTAGCTTGAGAAGTACTTAACAATTCCCCACACCTCATGTATGTATGCACTCACAGAAAGGCACTGGTGACAGACAAGGCATTCAATGCTTTTACTTCTGAAGATGAGTTGATAGACAATTTCTATTATTCTCGGAAGAAAAATACAGCACAGTGAATATCAGAGCACAGAAGAATGAGAAGAGTGAAAATATATAGTTACAACTTTCTCCTGTCTCTCTCCTCTCTGTCTCTCTCCTGCCTGTCTTTCCTCTCTTTCCCCCTCCCACTTCTCTCTTTCTCTCCCTCCCTTCCTCTCCCTCTCCTCTGTCTCCCTCCTCTCTTTCCTCTGTCTCTCTCTCCTCTATGTCTCTCCTG
>CAUYQG010126880.1:0-28995 GCA_963574415.1 Tarsius wallacei | reverse complement strand
TTGAGTTTCAAGGTTATCCAGGGCAATCAGTTTGCTATTTTTTCATCCGTCATTTAGTGATACTCAATTTTCCTTTTAACCTTAACTTCCTAGAGAGGGAGCATATTTTTTAACCTTCTTAGAATATGCTCACGTCTTATGTTTTAAAAATATAAATTTGTAAAATCTCTGCATTTATTAATGTCATGAAAATGATTAATAAACATGTTAACTTGAAAAAATAAGCTAATCAAATTATTGAACTGAACATTATTTTTTTAAAAACCTCAAGATCAAACTGTACACTGTAAAGAAAAGAAACACCAGTAAAGGAAGCAAACGCATGTATCTCACAGAGGTCCATCTGTTGTGCTGAAATAGTTGTAACACCCACCCTGTTCTTCCTTTATTTTACTTTGAGTATCATTTAGGGAACTGTTTAATAGAAAATACTACTGGGAGAGGATTAAATTGGTCATTCTAATTTTCACGTGCTAACCTATTTTGAAAACTACCATAATCCAGAAGCCATACCACCTTTTACTAGTTTTCTATTCTTCACTCAACATTACTTACCATTGCCATGTTGGACAGTGATGGACTAAGTGATCTCCAGCTGCCACAAACTATTCAGGATTTAGCAGGAATATGAAAAAAGGGAAAAAGGAAAATTGAGTATCACTAAATGACGGATGAAAAAATAGCAAACTGATTGCCCTGGATAACCTTGAAACTCAACAATCAATTAAAATGCATAACAGCACCAAACCTGCTCTACCAGCCTCAAGACATTATTATTATTATTAAACTGCCAAGATTTTTAACATGCATAAAAATTCAAATTAATTTTGGAAGAAAAAAATCAAGTGCTTTTTAAAATTCAATTTTTATCACTGGATTAAGTAATGTCAAAAGCATACAGTTTCATGACATTAATAATGGTAAGGCTACCAGACTTAAAATGTCAAAACCCATTTTAAAGATAAATAAAATGTAGAGAAATTCTTGCTAATTACTAAAAACTCTATAAAAATATTTTTTAAAATTACTAAATAGATACAGGTCTATAATATAAATCTACTTTATCACAGTGCATATTTCTTCTTCCTCTTTTATTTTTTTCAATTTAAGTAATTGCTAGTTTTGAAAGTTTTTTCTCACTCTTAAAGGAATAATTGATAAGAGATAAGAAATGCAATGCAAAAAAAAAAAAGAAATAAATTGGAAAGTTTTAGACTGACTCTGAAAATACTTACAAAATTAAGAAATTGAATCCTCTAACAAACCTTGGGCTTTCTGGGTTGGTTGAACATTGTGTAAGATTCTGTTTTTCTTCAGAAATAAAAACCAGACTCAGAAACAGTTTAATCTTTTGAGAATTTCTAGTTTACACAGACATGAGCTATCTTATACAGCGGACAGAAATCTTGCTTATTTCTGAGTGTAGAAAATGAAAGTCTGCTAGGCATAACTGTACTGGTCCCATCTTAAGCAGTATGCTCATACACTTGCTCAATTACGATTTCACAAGAGTTCTGACTTAAAAATCTTGTACTGTTCATGAGTTTATTACACAGCAAAAAAATTACAATATATTTAATCTTCTAATGTCTTTCTGAAAAAATGTTTATATAAAATACTCTAATTTAAGAGTAAAATTCTACCAAGTCAGAATTCTGAGAATAATCTTTTACAATGAAATATTAACAAGATACAGCAACTGTATTCCCAAAAGAAACTTTGTGTTTCTGTTCTTTTATTTCAAATAATCTTTTTTTTGGAAACAGGATCTTACTCTGTTGCACAGGCTGGAGGGCAGTAGTGCAATCTTAGCTCACTGCAACCTCAAACTCCTGGGCTCAAGCCATCCTTCGAGTAGCTAGAACTACACCACAGGCAAGGCACCATGCCTGGCAATTTTTTTTCTTTTCTTGTAGAGACATGGTCTCATTATGTTGCCCAGGCTGGTCTTGAAATCCTGGCATCAAAAGACCCTCCCTGCCTTGGCACCCTAAAGTGCTGGAATTACAGGCGTGAGCCAACACGCTTGGCCTCAAATAATATTTTTATTATTTAAACTGCTTAAGCAAAGTCAAAAGCCAAAACGAAAACCATATTCTCTTCCCCAGGTTTTAAGCATTTTTGGAGTCACTGCAACCAGATGCTACATTTAGCTCTGTGGTCCTAAGGAATGAGTTTATCGCCATTAAAAGTAATAATTTAACAAACTGCAAGCAAAACAAAAAATTTTAAATTTTAAATCCCTCTAGCAGCTTTCTATTAAAAAAGTAACAGAAACACTACAAGGTAACAAAAACTGTAACAAATAAGAAATGCACTGATTAGTACATGTGTACATCTAGCCTCATTAGCAATGACCATTATTACTTGCTTCCTATGTTCAAATGAAACAAAATGTAAGATATACACTCAAATTTCTAAATGACCAGTATTGCTTGCAGTATCTCGTTCTTAGTGATTAAGAGAGTTGTGAAACTCTCAATGCATAATATTGACTAATCCCAACAAAACAGAATCACCTTGGTGAACAACTCTATTCTTCAAGCTACCCTCTATTAACAGTATTCTACTGTTCATACACACATCCAATATTTTTTTCCCCAGACAATAGTTTTCGATAGTGGCTACCCCTCATTTTAAACAGATTACTCCCACACCTCTCAATGAAAACAAAAAGACAGCTGAAGTGTGACAGACAGAAACCCAGAAACAGTAAGAATAAATGAAGACATCCATTCAGTATATATAGTATGTACCCAAGGCAAACGAAGCCTTCCCGTTTTCCTCCTCCAAGTTCATTCTAGTCTAACTCAACCCTGTAATTGTGCTATATCCCAACTCAGCATTATGTGCTAGGCACCCAGATGAGCTAGTTTTGCCTTGGATTTTTTTTAAAAAGAGGAAAATTCATAAACTGCTTCATGATGCAATTAAGTATAACAGTTATTCATTCTAGAATGAATTCCTGTTTTAAAACAGCTTAATTCTATTTAATGACTACAGATTTGCATCCCTAATTCCAACTATCTACTTAGCAATTCATTTATCTTCACACAGAGAAAATAACGCCTAAGAATGCAACAAGAAAAGCATACTTTTATCTCTGGTCTTGATTTCAGATACTTAAAGAGCCATGTTCAAATTACACATGGATTTTTGTTTGGAAAGAATGTTAATGATATCCTTAAAATCAAAACTTAGGTTTTATTTGGCATTCCAGGTATTAAACTAATGAAACCTAAGGTAAAACAGGACCTGTAGAGAATGTCTAGACCAAACCCCTTATTTTATAGATGAGGAAACATGACCCCCAGGCCAGGGTAGCTTAACTGATTTGTTCAAGTTAGGAGAAATTAGAGAAAAGTCTAGAAAGCAGGTATCCTGGGTTCTTTATATACTACCATGTGTCTTCACTAAAAATAAAGACAATTTTGATAAAAGATCAGTTCAGCATACCACTTTTAGAACTGGTTAGGATTTGGGACTGGATAGACTCCACCACAATTGAAAACCGAAAGAGCAGTTAATTCTCTGGCCTGAGGCTTTGGAATTTATGCAGCATCTTCATCACACAGCATGGCTTATTTCAAAATGTTTCTTTCAAAACAATGAATAAAGATCTATTGCCAATGAGTGGTGCTTTCAGTGAGAGGTGAAGATCAAGCTTAAATAAATACTTTGTCTTTTATTAAGAACAAAATGTCTGATAAAACCATAACTATTCATAGAACTGGAGTCTAAAAAGGTTTTTAGCTCAGTATTTATTCTCTAGGGACAACAAAATAAAATTACCTAAACAAAAGAGATCTCTTATTATACAAATGTGATAAACAAGTAAAATGATTCCTTAAAACATAATTCTATATTAAATAAAATACAACTGGCCTATGAAGTAACTGTTAGTCCCAGCATTAAGCAGTTTCAACACTTGGTTGGTAGAAAAAGTATAAAGAACGATGGAAAAAAATCAGTGTCCAGTATGTAGGAATAAAATACGTAAGCTGAATATTAAGAAAACAATATCTAAGTAGTGAGCAAAGTTTCCCAATGGAAAGCATGAAAATTTATACTTGGTGCAGACAGAGATAAGACATAGAGAAAACTACAGAGCTCACTGTGCAGCACATTACAACACAAATACAAATGAAGGATAAGTGATCAAAGGACTCTTTTCCATTCCCTCTTTCACCCTCATTTCTAAATAAAGAGGAACTACAAAGAAATATGAGAAGTGCCAAACTGAGAGGGAAGTTACATCTTTCCTTCTATGGGAAGTACAAACCCCCACAAATCACTAATATAGTGATTAAAATAATAAAATCTAATTTTACTCAAATCAAAATGAAAGCTCAAGATGTTTTCTTAAAAAACAGAAAAGTCACCTACTTTAATATAATCATAAAGTATAGAGGCTTCAGCATATCTTCAACACTTACCTCTTCTGGAGTGATTACACCTGTTTCCTTAAACTTTGATTCCTAAAGGAAAGCAAAAACAGTATTATGTCATCTTTTATTTTCAATTAAAAATGTTTTGAGGAAAGATATTTGCCAGTACCCTTCTAGGCAATGGGAACATGTACAAATACATATATAGAGATCTTTATCTACATCTCTTTCTATTTATATGTATCTATTTCACTGGTACCTGACCACAGGAATATACATGTCTAAAATAGGAAAAAGACATGAAAAGAATGATAATACTATGTGATCAGTGTTATCTATAAAAAAACAGTCAAAGGTTTAAATAAAAATGAAGCGCCACAATGGTTCTGTGAAATGAAAAAATGTTTTTATCTTACAGTGCAGCACAGCAAGCATGTCTTAGAGATGTTTAGACATCTTACAATTCAGCCAATGTCTTCTGTAGACATACATAGTATTATAAATCATTTAACATTTTCCCATTATTCTCATCTCCACCAAGATACTGACACAATATGCTCTTCTCTATAGAAAGGTTGCTAATGACTACATTTTTCTAAACTTTAAGTTATATGTAAAATTTTGTGGTAGAGTCTACAAAAATGAAAAGTCTCACTTCTGAACATCATTCATTCAACAAATATTTACTATGTGCCAGGCACTATGTGAGGCAATAGGGATAAAGGTGTAAATAGAACAGACCCAAATTCATTCTTGCCTTATAAGGAGGTTTTACTCTAATAGAAGAAAAGCCAAATGGTAATGAATGCCATACTATAAAGAAAATGAAGCAGAGAGAGAACTGTGGGGTACTGGGGGAGAGACAGTCACTTAAAATAGAATGGTAAGAGAACACAGTCATTGAGATAACTTGAAAACCTTAAGGAAAGGAAAAAGCCATAAGGATGTGAGGGGAAAGCATATCAGGCAGAGGGAAGAGCACGCAAAATCCTGGAACCAAGAGTGTGCTTGATGGAATAAGAAAGAGGCCAGGTTAGCTTAAGAAAGAATGATCATGTGGTACAGTAGAAGATGAAACTGAGGCCTCTGCCAATCAAGAACAGCCTTAACGATGATTGTAAGAACTTTGGCTTTTACTGCATGTACAACCTCCAAAAAACCACAATTTTTCTTAATTTTTATTTGCTAGGGGAAGGCCATTATTTCTTTCCTGGGGAATTTGTTTTTTCTCCTTGCTTTCATTAGCAGGAAACTGCAAAGATTCTCTCAGTTTGCATAGGAGTGACAAGGGGAGGGTCATTAATTGTGCTTTCCTTTTTACTAAAAGTATATACCATACATATTGACATGCTAACACTTCCTATTCACTTTGGTGAACAAGTTGAATTATTCCTCAAAACATAATTCTATGTCATAAAGTTACTATAATACCACTGGCCTATAAAATAGCTATTTCATATGTTATTTGGCAAGTATTTTGCTCCTCTCTTCCTGAAACTAAAAATTGTAACAATTGTGTATAAAAATGTATATACCTACAAAGACATGCTATCCTAAAAAGGTAATATGTAAAAGAAGCAGTTGAATCAAATGTCAAAATTATTTAAAATTTTAAATAGTTAAGGAGTGATCTTAATTAACTTTCATAGTAAAAAATATAAGCAAAGCAAGAGTTGGAATTCTCATTTATAATCATTTCCGACTTTTTTCTTTTGTGTCTGTGGAGGGGCATACCTCTCCCCCACATCTCCCCTTCCATCACACCCTGGTATGGGCAAGACACCCTCTCGACTGACTTTCTTCTTACTTGGCCAACAAGGAATCGTTTTAAAAGGAGTCTTAGAAATAACATATTTTAAAAGTACAGACCTAGCATTTCCCTTTGTCACAGAAAGAGAGCAAAGTCCACTACTCTTCCAGAATATCAGAATATTTCATACCACACTGAGACTGGTAAAATTCTAATTGAAAACTGAAAAAGTAAAAACTAAGAAAGAATTTGCAATTCATTTACTAACGCGGCTCACTTTTCAAGAAGAAAAAAAAAAAAAGAAAAAGAAAAAAAAGAATCACAACAACAACAAAACTCCAAAAGAGAGTTTAAAGGTTTTTCTTATAAAAGAAAAACTTTAAAGGCAGTTCCAGAAGTTTACCTTTGAAAATAAGAGATCAGTCAGTCACTGCTTTTAATTGCTATCCTGTTACATTTACTTTTAAAATGCTGTATTGTTGACCATATACAAAAAACTATATATACGGGAGGACCGAACTGCTCCTTATCATCCCTGGTCTAAGATTAATAACCAGCAGGGGCTATCTCAAAAGTTTTGGCAGAAAGAGGCTTTGCTTGTCGGCTGGGTTCAAGGTTACTGAACGAGACAATGTGGCAAATTTCACCTCGTTCCTCTGAAATCCAAGCCAGTTAGGACTTCAGTCACAACTCACCTATCTCGCACTTATAACTAGAGACGTTCTATGGAAGTTGAAAGAAGGAAAAAAAAAGGAGAGTAGATACCTATGGCATTTCAGCACGAAATACTGTTCTCATTAAAAATAACAACAAGCAAAATCCTTGTTTAAAAAGTCTGAAAGACTTCCGACGTCAGGATTCAGGGTTCCTAAACCCGCTCAGCTGCCCACCACCCTCCAACCCGACGTACCCAGGCGCGCAGTTATGACGGGGAGGACAGGAACACACACACTGAGCGTCGCTCCAGCGCACCCCTGAAGAGCCAGAAAGCCCTCAAGAAAAGCCGGGTGAGACCGCGGGCGGGGGCCGCGCCTTTCCCCCGTGTCCCACCCTTGCCCCCTTCCTCCTCCTTTCCCCGCCGGCGAAGACAGGGAGGGACGCCTCGGCGCCCAGTCCTTGCAGAGTTGAGCGTGTGCCTGACAGCCCCTGGCAAGCCCGGCCTGGCTTACCTTAAGGACCGGGGTCAGGTACTCGGCGACTTCCAGTGCCTTTCCCTTCACCGTGTTAATCACATTCTGCATCCTGGGGCCGGAGTGGCGGCCGGCCCCGCGACGGGGTGGGCAGGGCAGCCGGGGAGTCAGAAAATGTCCCCTCTGCCACCGACTCGCATCAGCCAGCGGCCGGCGGCACCCGAGGGGACTGGACGGGACGCGACGCGACGGGACGAGGGGGAGGGGCGGCGGGCACTGCGCGCGAGGGCTGGGCGCGCGCGGCGGACTGGGCCCGCCTGTCACCTGGCCGACAGGGAGGGGAGCGGGGCCGAGGGGAGAGCTGGGGGGGTAAAAGCAGGCGCACGCGCACCCTCGCCCTCTCCGGAGCGGTATTTCTCCCCTTTGCTTCACTTGCCCCTTCCGGCTTCCCTTTCCTTCCCTCACTCTCTTTCCGTAGGTCCGCCGCCACCTGGGCCTCACGTGACACCGGACTCTCCCAGCACGTGACGCGGGAAAAGCCGCGCCTGGGTGGGATCAAGCCGGTTCTCCCCTCCTCCCGGAAGCGGGACACTTAGCGCGCCTGCGCAATGGGCGCTGGTCCGCTCGTTCTCCGTCGGGTCATTGTGCTTTTTGTTCCGCAGTAGGAGGCTTGGGGGCAGAGGATTTTTCGCCTCTGTTTCCCTTCTTTAGCTTCTCCACCTATGGACTCTGAAAGCTACTGCTGCTACTACGGAGCTAGACAGTTGCTGTCACGGCTCTAGGATGCGCGTCCTTCCACTAGAAGCTCTGCTGAGGGACCGAGGTAACCGCGCCCCGCGGGCCACGAATTGCGCGTGCGCTAAGGGGCGGGCGCGCCGGACGAGATCCTTTCTGCGCATGTGCGCCGAGAAGGGCCTAGCTCACCGTGCTGGGAAACCTGTCATCATCGCGCTTGCGCCCATTTGGGTTTTCAGTTTTGGCTTTGCTCGGCGCTCCCCAGAGGCTTTATGAGCGGTTCCTACCAGTATTCTGGGAGGCTTCGGGCAAATTACTTACCCAGCTCGGGGTTTAGTCCTCAGCCTATCAAAAGACTCGTGTATTTCTAACACTAGTTCACTAAAACTTTACATTGTTGCTTGAGACGTTTCCGTTTTGGTCTTTATTGTAATGAAATCTTTCCCAGCAACCTCTTTTTTCTCCCCCTAGGAAATAGCTAGCATTGAGAAGGGAAAGACAGCTCTAAAATTCCCTTTTTCTACAGCAAAATGACTAATAAGAACAAAAGCTAAAGAATTGCCTTTCAGAATTCTGCATTCCCAAAATGACATTTGCTCACTTGCTACCCTTGTCAGCGCGTCTAATCTGGTTCTGCCTCCTCTGATTCTAGAGTACCCTATCCTGTCAGATTTTGACTTTTTCATTTTCTTTCCCCATAGTTCCTCTTGTGTTCCTCAATTTTCTTGATATAGCCAAACACCTAAAAAATTAATTTTCTGTCTTCATAGATCAATGGTATTTGCATTATGTGTATGTAGTCTTTAGGTTTGCTGACAGGGTTGCTCATGAAAGTGTTTTCTTCTCTTTAAGGCAATTAAAAATCAGTGGAATGGAGAGAAAGTGTCATAACCATCCTATGTTATGCTCCTTGTCAAAAATGTACACATTTCTGCTAGGTGCCATATTCATTGCTTTAAGCTCAAGTCGCATCTTACTGGTAAAATATTCCGCCAATGAAGGTAAGTTAAGACATGGATTATGTATGGAGCACGTCCATCTAATCGCATGTTATCTTTGTCTTTGGTTGCCTTTTGTATTAAATATGGATAATAGTACCTTATCAAGGTACTATTTTGCTTCATGCGAGCAATAAAGCACGTTTAAGTTTGATTCTTTAATCTGTTATTCCTCAACAGGAAATATTTTTGATACTGGATTAAATGTGAGTTAGTCAAGTACAGAATCAAATCCTTTGGGGAAGAACACATCATAATATCTGACAATATATTTGCTTCAATCAGCAGGTGTTTCTGGCCTGTAGCAAAATGTGTGATCACATCTCATTTTGAAATAGGATATAATTGTTTAGTCACTTGGCGTTTGTAAGGTACTACAATAGTTATTTCATCAATGGTATGGTATCAACATTATAGATTTATATGCTTTGATAAGTATATATTCAAGAAGTCATCTTTTTTAAAATATTAAGATTTAAGCAGACACTATAATTTCACACAACTATTGAATACATCTCACTAGCTATTAAGGATACATAAAATCATGACATTATGACTAGAGGTCTACTTGGGGAGTTAGATGTGTACATAAGTCTCTACTTTAGTTAACTTGTATCTGTCAGGCACTGGGCTAAGTATTAGCAGCAAAGTTCAAAGTGTGTAAGACATAGACCTTGTCTTCAAGAGCTCAGTTTATTAGGAGAGACATACTTGTAGACACATCATGAAAATACATGGTAATAAATGTAGTAATAAGTATGCCAGAGATGCAGAGGTAGTCTAGAAGAGAAAGTGATATAGTCTATCTGGGAGGAGATACTATGGAGCACAGATGGATGAAGGAAAACTTCCTGATTAGATGACTGTTGATTCATAGGAAGATAAGATGGCAGAGGTATTCAAAATAGGCAACAGCCTGTAAAAAGGAACAAAGGCTGGATATGTTGAGAGCATGCATAGTTCAGAATTACTAAGCAAAAAGGTCAAGAACTTGAGAGGAGGAAGGAGTCCTTGGCTGGAGAGAAGAGTGAGGGTCAGTTTGTTGAGGACTTGACATGCCATGCTAAGGAACTAGGACCTTATTCTCTAGACCCTAGAGTCTGGGCATAAGGAATACTTGAGGAATTATAAACAGGAGGGTAAAATGAGAGAAATTATGGTAGTTGGATGGAGGGGAAAAGATGGGAAGCAAGATAGCAGTTAAGGGATTATTGCAAATTCAAGCTGCAGAGGATGAAGACCTAGGGTTTTTGAAGTGCAAATAGAGAGAGTAGATTCAAGAAACATTCAGAACATAAAAGAGACAGAATTTGGAAAATTTATTGAATGTGAGAATTAAAGGGGGTAGTTTATTGGATCACTCAGAGGTTTCTGGTTTGATTACTCAGTGGATTGATGCTGTTCTCAGCTGAGATGGGGACTATAAGAGAAGAGTAGGTTGGGCAGAGTTCAGAGAGATTGTAGTTTTAGCTATAATACCTTCCATGAGGCCAGAAGCTGTGTCCTCACTCACTCCAGTTTCCTGCAGTGGCGCATCATGCACATGAAGGAAATGCCAATTAAATGAATAAATAGGAGGTAGTTACTCATATGGATATGTTCAGTGGTCAGTAAGCTAAATGTTCCAGAATATAGATTTAACATTAATGTTAAATTGATATTTAAAACCCTAGGTGCAAAAGGCTCATGCAGAATGGGAAAATATGTGCCATGGCCAGAGGCTTGCCAGCATTTAAGTAGCTTACTGACACTCAGAACATTAAGGAGAAATCGTTAAAGAGATGAGAGAATTAAATGTACATGACTCGTAGAAAGGAAGGAAAGAATTTGAAAACTGAAAGAGAACAATAGAATTACGATAAAATAAAGATTAAAACATGCCCTTCGGAATTAGGAATTAGAAGATATTTGATAATCTCAGAGTAGGTAGTTTCAGAAACCATGCTACCTGGGAATAGGACCTGAATGGAAAGTGGGTAAAGTGGAGATAACGAAAGTTAATATTGTATCAGGGAAAGAAGGAAAAGATATGGTAACCAGAGAGTTATATTTTATCATATGTTTTCAGATAGGAGAGTTTTAATCATTTTTACAAGCTGAGTGCAAGAAGCCAGCTAATAGGAAGAAAGGACATATACTGAAGCCAAAAGAAATTCTTATTGGAATTAAGTCCCTGAGGAGAAGGGGAGGTTTTAAAGGGGAGAATGGGTGAATAGTAAAGTCATAGCTTCTTTCTCTGGGGCTAAAGGAAAACTAGTGAGGTGGATGGCTTTTAGATAGGGTGTGTGAGTGTGGTCAGGAGATGAGTGGAGGGTGGTTATATACTATGCTGTTACTCAGTATGAGATCAGCCATGAAAAGGATACAAATATATATATATATCAGTGAAAAGGAAGAATGAGCTAAAAAAAAAAAACAGTGACAAGAGTTTGAAAGTTATACTCCCATAGTCTCTCATTCTGGTGTGCACATGTTGGTTCATGTGTGTATATCATGATAGAGATCCTGAAAAGTATCATTGGAGGATAACAGAGTCTGAGTTAAGTCTAACATTAAGCTCAGAGAAGGAAGGAGATGTTTTAACTACTCTTTGAATGATGGGAAAAATTAAGCAGGCAAATATTTAAATTCAGGTAAATGTTTGTTAAGCACCAGGTATATGAAGGTGACTGACATGGTCTGTTTCTCCTAAGAAGCTTCCATTCTAAGGATAAGTCATACACATAACAAAAAAAATTGTAATAGAATATGACAAGTACAAGAATGTTACAGAGGTGAATGGAGAATTGTTTCTGCTTAGCTTGAGAAGGTCAAGGGAAACCACAGAAGAGAGGAAGAGTGTTCTGGATAGAGAATGTTGAGTTGGCTTTTCTTACTCCATACTTGGACAGTTTTGGTTTAATATGACCAAGAGAAACAAGCAAAAGGGGGGAAAAATGCATTCCTGAAAATAGTACCTAATATAGCTTATGTTTGTCCATGGCAAAATTATAAAGTAACTTGTTTGTGAACATGTAGAAAAGACAGATGTAACAGTTAAGACCAACAATACTAAGAAAACCTCATTTGCCAATTCTTTGACTTATAAGTTAGAATGTAGCTTCCCAGCTCATCCATGGGTTTGGATGTGTCAGAGTATTTCCTCTCGGCCCTAGAAGCAGTGGAATCCTAGACCAGCTGGCTCTTGCTCCAGGTAGTTCCCTTCTTTTACCCTAAAATGCCATTTATCCCAGAATGCCCAATAAATATTAATGATTTCTATGTGTCCCATGATATGAAACAGACCAGAAAACTAGTTAAGGAAATGCCATAGACAGACTGTACCTTGATTTTAGCAAGGCACATAGTCAAAAGAAGAATTATGAGCTGGGCACTAATTAAGCGGGTAAATGCAAACCCTGAGTCAAACCCTGAGTGTTGATTAATGGTCTGATTAATTTAGAAGGCCAGCTCTAAATTTAGAAAGCCAGCTCTAGAAAGTTAGTGCCATGCCACAGAACTTTCTTTGTCCTTAGTCCCAATCTCCTCAACATATTTATTAACAACTTGGATGGAAACATGACAGATATGTTCATCAAATTTAAGGATAATAAAAAGGAATGGGACAAGAATAATATCAATTCAATATTATGTGAATTGATTCAAAAATCCAAAAGAGCAAAGCGAACTGGAAGAAATTTAATATAACCAGTATTAAATCCCACTTTTGAGCTTTAAAACAGTTATATATTATACTGTATATAAACATAGAATAAAATTTTTAGTTAAAAAAAATTTCTGTTATGTTTCAGAGAACAAGTATGATTATCTTCCAACTACTGTGAACGTGTGCTCAGAACTGGTGAAGCTAGTTTTCTGTGTGCTTGTGTCATTCCGTGTTATAAAGAAAGGTGAGTCTTGAAATGGTACTATATACTTGTTAAAAAAGCACAGGATCAAAAATAGAACTAGAAGGAACATTTATATCATTTGAGTCTAAATAAAGAGATGGAATAAAATAAAGAGATGAAAAAGCAAATAAAGAGATGGAATATATCCTGAGATATATGTAAAAAATATCAGCTGGCATTTTATAGAAAGAGAATGTGTGAAGTGCTTTCACAGTGTTACTTCTTTGTAGCAGAAGGTAGTGATAAAGAACATTTGCATAAATATGTTGTATAGGTAGAGAAAAAGGCTCAAAGAGAAAGTATTATGCCAAGCTGGCTAGGAAGGGGCAAAACTAAGATACCAACCCGTATTTCCCAGTGTCCTACCCTTTACTCTACATTATGACTTGTTCTGTGATGGTTTTACACAGTAAGTTAATTTTTATGCAAATTCAGGATATTCTAAATCACTGTGCTATCTGACCCGATGTGTGTCATGTTTCAAAACACTGACTGTTTTCTACAGGGAAGGCAGCATAGTGCACTGGCTTCAAAGATACTATGTTCTGGGACAGATTATTTTAACTTCTCTGAGCTCCAGTTTCCTCAACTATCAAATAGGGATTCTAAACCATTTCCTCAAATGTAAAGTATCTAGCCTTTTGTGGAATGTGTAGGCTCTTTATATGTATCACTTCTCCACCTTGGTTTCTCAATTATTGAGCTTTGACTCTCTCTGTCTCTTTGATCTGCCTTCCCACATGAGGTAAATGTAGAATTCAAAGTATTAAAGTGCTTGCCCAGCAAGATGTCTTTTCATACTCAAAGTTTTCTAATCTGTGCAGCTTTTAATTAGCAAATACATTTCCTAATCTCATAAAACTGATGCATTATTTGCAGGACTTAAAGTTAAACTGCCTTTGTTTTCTATCTTTTTGCTTTACTTTCTCTCTGCTACAGAACCTTTCTAAATGTTTGGAAATCAGGAGATGGAATAATACCGCCCACTAGGTTTAGTAAAAGTTAATTTTTTCTAGTTTTGTTTATATAAGTGTTCACAAATATCTCCCTCTTCTGATCTGTCCTTACACTCAGCATGAAGACTTGATATGAAGACTTGATTTTTTTCCTACTTACACTGCCTTGTTGATCTCCTTCCTGGCCATATGTTCTCAGAACAGGAAAATCAACTGCTTATGTATCCTGAGTTGCCTTAAGTGATACTTCTACTATGCCAGATTAACAGAAATTAGAATAACCAGTATTCTGAAGGATGTTGCTGATTGTCAGTGATGAAACACGGTGGTGGGTTAAAGAGAGACAGTAATGAAATCCCATGTTATCTTTGATTTCTTTAGGCTAGTGGTCACTTACGGAGGAAGTCTATGAAATCCCCTTTAAAGAATTGTATCAGTAATCAGATGAAATATGATTTCTCTAAAAGCATGGGCATTCTCATCAAGAGCATTTATTCTTGCTGTATTTCTTTCTAAGATCATCAAAGTATGAATTTGAAATGTGATTCCTGGAAGGAATTCTGCAATTTCATGAAGTGGTCCATTCCTGCCTTTCTTTATTTCCTGGATAACTTGATTGTCTTCTATGTCCTATCCTATCTTCAACCTGTAAGTAAATATGGCAAAGAAAATACCATTGAAATGATACAGATAAATGAATCCCTAACGAATCTTTCTTTTTTATCATTTTTATTGGAATTATTAGCTTCTCATTACCCTCACTAGCCTTCCTGAGATTTTCCCAGAATCATCTTAATACTGAGTTAATTATCTGCTTGCCAGATTATCTCACTGATAACAGATTATTTTATTAAACGGTACTGATTGCTACAGGGAGTTGCTCCCTAGCCCAAGGAAATCTGAAGCCACCCCCATTCCTGTAACCTTAATCAGTCCACTTTTTTCTGAGCCATTCTGTGGCCACTAACCTCTAATACTTATCTAACCTTAGTAACCTCTAATACTAATCTCAATACTCAGGACCTCCTCCATCCAAGCAGATTTCCATGAATAACTCAGAAAATTATATACTCAGTGTACTTCTCTGTTTTAATGTAGTATATTTGTATCCTATTTTTATGGTTTTCTTTTTCTGATGGTCCTGTCATTTAAACAACAAGTTCTTTGAGGGTTAGGATTGTATCCTTCTGACTATAAATGCATCAATTAATACAGTTGATAATGCTGGGAATACTTCTCATCTCTTAGCACCCTCTGTGTCAATTTGGAAGGCTATTGGTAATTAGAATTGGAGTTTGATTTTCTGCTTTTACCCATTACTCAGTTGGGGTTACATGTATATTTCCTTCTATTTTATAAAAAGAAGTTTTCTGTTGCCTTCTGTTAACCCTTTGCATTTGAATGTCCCCTCTGAGGGTACATCAAAAATCTAGCAAACCACTCAGATGTCCCCTCTCAGGACATAAAGATATTGCTGGTGATTATACAGGACAAACTTATGCAAGTGCAGATTTTTCAAAAATGTATGTTTCCTTGAAGTTTTTCATTCAAATTGCATGAAAAAGCAAATAAAGAGATGAAATATATACTGAGATATACGTAGAAAATGTCAGCTGGCATTTTGTAGAAAGAGAATGTGTGAAGTGCTTTCACAGTGTTACTTCTTTGTAACAGAAGGTAGTGATAAAGAGCATTTGTATAAAAAAGGCAGTTGTGGGTACACCCTTTGTATCGCATGGCGTAACTTAAAAAGATAAGTAAGCAAGTTACTATAGCCTTAAGAGATTTTCGAAGTTGAAGGCAGATCGTATTGAAGTACTGAGTGGCACAGATCAAAATATATATATCTGCACTCAGTTGGAAAAGTAAAATTAGAAAAGTAATATTCTTTTGATAAATTTCATTTCGTGATTCCATGATTTACAATTGGAAATTTTTTATCCATTATTTAGTTTGCAGAACAATGGCAAAATGAAAAGACAAAAAAGTTAGAATTATGATAAAGTAGCAGAGAAGATGAGTTATATTTAGATTTAGACTCATCTTCATGGTTTCCAGGATTGACAAGTGCGTCCTTCCATATCATCTTCAAACAACAGACTGGACAATAAATTACATATTATTTAATGTGTGAGGAAGAAAACAAGACTGCATTGTCTGTTAAATGAAAAAACACCGGTGGAAAACGTCAAGCAAACTACTATTGTACAACATGTATTAATGAACCTACAATGCATGTTGGTGACTGTTTCACACATTACCACAAGTTAGAAAAATATAAGATATAAAATTTTTATTCTTTTGTCATAAATAAGTTCGTCAGTGTCCAAAATAATAAGCCAAATATCATTACAATAAAATAATGTATTCCAATGCTGACTATTTAATATGAAGTGATTTATTTTTTACTGTTTTATCAAAAAGTACAGTCGAGTTGCTGGTAGGTGATCCACAAGGGAATGTCTCTGAGTGCAAAGGGTTAAATATCTTTAAAAAGTAAATGTAAGCATTTGATCATAAAGAGGATTTTTATTGGAACCAGTCATCTATGAAGCCTCTTAAATATAACCAAATGTTTTAGAGTGGGATGAAAAGGAGACTCAATATAGAACTATAGTAGAAAAACAGGTATTTGACTCTTCCACAACTTAGAAGCTGTGTAACTAGGCAGGCCCCAGCTACTCTAAGTTTCCATTGCTTTATCTGTAATATAATAATAGTAATAATATGATCCAGAGGCAACCAAATATCAGCCCCAACAACATAATTATTCATATTCAATAAACAAATATTTATGTATTTAATTGTATCTACCAGATTAGCTCTAAATTTGCATCTATTTTCTATATCCCCAGTACCAAAGCAAGATTGCAACTTCCTTATTCTTCCAGCTTATTGCTTTGTTCTTCCTTCCTGATTGTGTACAGCTAGAGATCTTACAAAATAAATCACATGGCATACTCTGAGTATTGCTGTGCCCAAGTCTATTTGAGAAATTAAATAGAGTTGCATGGAAAGGTTTGGGGCAAAAAGCTCTGATGTTTTATTCATTCTATACTATGGTATGGAAAGAGTTTTCAGAATTCTCAAGCCAGCCAGACTGCTTGGTTAGGTGCCTTTGCACTGCCCTCAGCATGTTTGATTAGGGCCACCTTTTCTGTACTCTTACCAGCCATTCTTTTCTCTTACTCTTCTCCTAACCAGGGGTTCACAAGCATTTGTCTACAGAGAAGTACACGAGAAAACTCTAAAATAATTCCTGTAAAGGTTCAACAGAGAACAACAATATATTCTTGAAATTATTGCCAGTTTTAAATGGATTTACTCTTTATTTCTTTAAGTTAGCTGCATAATAACCATGTTTGCCAGTATTAGTGGTTATGTATGACTTGATAGTCTTAGGTTTCAGTCAACTTAAAGTGATATCAAGCAGGAAGGCAGAGTGAACTAAGTCACAAGATTTGTGTTAAAAAATGATATTGTCAGCCGGGCTTGGTGGCTCAGCCTGTAATCCCGCACTTTGGGAGGCTGAGGTGAGTGGATTGCCTGAGCCTGTGGGTTCGAGACCCGCCTGGGCAACTTGGCGAGACCTCATCTCTACAATAAATGAAGAATTAGCCGGGCATGGTAGCGCGTGCCTGTAATTCCGGCTACTCGGAAGGCTGAGGTGGAAGGATCACCGGAGCCCAGCCGGTCAAGGCAGCAGTGGCCGGGAGCGGCCACTGCATTCCAGTCTGGGCGACAGAGTGAGACTCCAACTCAAAAAAATATTGATATTGTCAGATCCAATTATGGGGAGCAATAATGGGATTTCATACTTTCTGAGCAAAGTGTATACATGTTCAGATTAATACTCCCATGTGAAATAGGACTGAAATAACAAAAACAAACCATTATAAAATCTAGCTACTGCATTTCTAAGTGTTTACAACAACTTGAGGCAATCCAAAGGACTGTCAAATATGAGTTTGGTATTGAGTCACTGTAGTTCAACCAGGAAAATTAATACAATTCCTAGAATGTTAAAGATACTTGAAAATCTATACTTCAATTTTATTACCATATTAACCGACCTCACAGTATGTGCCTTCTATGCACCTATAGAAACAGTACCTCACAGTACGTTCCTTCTATGCACCCATAGAAACAGTATTAAAGTCTATAAAGCACTTCAAGAGCTTTGAAAAGTATGCGTCATAAGCATGGTAACTGTCATCTCTAAACCTTTTGAATGTATAAGTATTTTCAGATCTGCACATAAAGATTATTTAGACAGGCAAGGCCAGAACAATAATGTGATCATGTCTGCATAAATTTAACAGGCAATAAAAATAGAATTTAATCCTCAAGTGAAATAGCTGCCCTAATAACCCCTCTGGTTTTTGACCAAAAAGCTTTTTTTGTCAGGTAAGCCACCAAGCTGGGAGATTTCTCAGGTCAGTACTTTGTTTGGATTGTAACTCTATCTTTTCTTTCTTTCTAGGCCATGGCTGTTATCTTCTCAAATTTTAGCATTATAACAACAGCTCTTCTATTCAGAATAGTGCTGAAGTAAGTAACTTGCTGTGAAAGTATATATCGTACTTTAGAATGGTACAGCCTGGTTTCAGATGATATACCAGAGCTCTGAGCCCTCAGAATCCCAAGGCCAGGATTTTGTTTCTAATTGGCCTCTCATATTGGGACCATTTAACCCATCTAGAAAGTAGCTCCAGTGTTAGCCTGTCTAAATCCTCTGTGATCAGATGTATGAAATGTTTTGAGCATCTCAAAAATAACATCATTGACTGGGTTATAATTGGTGTTTTCATTTTTAATTTCAGATTGTCAACAAATAATTCATAAGCTTTTTATACAAAATCTTTCTACTTATAGGGAACCAAGAGGTTCCTATGATTGTTAATACATTTGTAATTTGGAGTTTAGAGATGATAAAGAATGGGAAATTCTTTATTAAACTACTTGAGATAAGTACATGATTTAAACACTTACTGGAAGAGGATTTGCATGAGAAATCTAGTCAAAAGTACAATTAATAGGAGTGATATTTGTCTGTTTATTTATTTGTCAGGGTCTCACTCCGTTGCCAGGCTGGAGTGCAGTGGCATGATCATGACTAGGCTCAAGCAATCCTTCCTCCTAAGCCTCCTGAGTAACTGGGACTATGGGCACATGCCACCCTGCCTGGCTAATCTTTTATATTTTTTGTAGATACAGGTATCCCTATGTTGCCCAGGCTGGTCTTGAACTCCTGGGCTCAAACATTCTTCCCACTCAGTTTCCCAAAGTCCTGGGCAGATGTGAGCTGCCGCCCAGCCAAGAATGATAGGTTTTTATACTCTTTAAAACGCTATTACCATTTATTACTACCTCCAGGAGAGCCATTGGTTAGTACAAACATTTTTAAGTAAAAAGTCTTTGCTGCAAAGCCAAGATCAGATAGATGTTCCAAGGCAGGAGGATATTATGGGATCTGGGTACTTAACTCCAGTTTAATTTGTTAATTAATAATGATTATATTAAAAAATAAAATTAACTTCTTGTTATATATGTTGTGTTTGTTTTATTTTTTCAAACTTTATGTTCTCTTTTTGATTCTTGATTCTCAGTGTGCTATTGTAATAGTGGTTTCTTTCATAATTTGTATCTACAAAAGGTTTGGTACATAGACACTCTAAATATTTGTTGAATCCATGATGCATTTAATACATAAATTATATGAAATTCCTGAAATATTTTCTTTTACACTGATGAAACATTCAATTTGATAGTTAATATGGGAAATGGGAAAAAATGAATTTTATATTTAGCACAGGTTAAATGTTAGAGTACATTGAAATTTGCTTTATGCGCCATCTTCATTTAACTTGTGAATTGTGTAAATAATTCTTTAACTAGCAAGTTGAAGAATGCTATTCCAAAAACATCTTGAAGCCTTTGAGTCAACATGAAATGCACATTGTAGGATAAAAAGTTGACTCTTGGGAACATGTATGCTATGTAATCAGTATTTTTATGTTGATTCCTGTGATCGAATTAGCGATACACTTCCATGAACAAGAAAAATTGGTTCCAAGATAAAATTTAAAAAATTTTTTTTGTTTAAGTAAATGTTTTCAAGATTCATCCTTGTTGTAGCATGTGACAGAATTTCCTTCCTTTTTTAAGCTGAATAAAATTCCATTGATGTATTCACTTGTATTACATTTTAAAATCAACTTTGTTCTGTGTTGCTGGTAGTGTATGTTGTTTGTTTTTCCTTATTTAATTTATTCTTTGTGAATGTGATGGTCTTTTTTTCCTTGGTAATAAAATTGTGACCTAGAAGTAGCAGCTTAAGCATTCTATCACATATTCTTTGTTTGCCATAGATAACTGATTTTACATTTTAGAGTATTAAGGCTGTTATCTTAGACTTGATTCTAGCAGAGCCAGCAAATACAATATAAGGCAATACAAATAGGAAAAAGTAAGTTCAGTGACTAATACAAGGATTACTTGGAGGAATTTGAAAGTGGGGAAAATAAAAATATTACTATCTAAATTTTCTATTTTCTTTTCTAAAGAAACCTTATGTAAATGTATAGATTTGTTATTTGAAGTGTAGCCACTGTTTCAAAGTAGAAACTGGTGGCAGCCATTATTTCTCAAAGCCTGTCCAATGGTTTGCTCATAAGTCTTTGCAAAATTGTATAATTTTGTTTACTTTGGCTTTGGGAAATAATAATATCAGCCTGAATATTAAGATTTGGAGGCAGAATATAACCAAGATCAGCTCTTATTTTTACCTAAAGAATGTATATAACTGTCTCTGATTTATTCAAAGAGAAGGTATTTAAAAAATCATTTAAAAAAATTTTTTTTTTTTGAAACATACATGGTGGGTGCATGGGAACTTAGGATAAAGTTCGGTTACTATCTGGGCCAGCACAATATTTTTTTTATAAAATGCCATTCATTAGTGAGGCATTTCTCCAAAATCATTCATTCACTTGATAAATTTTCTTTATGATTGCCCATTATAAATCTACCGTTAGTCACTCTGTGCTACTAAGAAATGTGTTTTGTACAATTTCTTGAGAAAACAATTATGTGAATCTTTCTACTTAATTCTCATGCACTGCTTTTGTTTACTTTCACCAAATGTGGTAAAAATATGTTAGAAGTGATCTTATCTGACACAATTTGAACTTGTTTAGTTACTATGAAAATTCATAGTGGAGAATCATATATGTTATTGAAACAATTTATTTTAACTTAAAATATGGAAAAGTACTTGTACTCATCATTCTTATGCTTAATTAAGGCTTTTCTTTGAGTATGTGTTACCAGTTGGAGTTCTTTGACTTCTTTCTTGCATGAAACCACAGTCATTATACATCATCCATGACTTCTTATTTCAGTTGCCATAAAATTCATCAAGTCTTTGAAAACAGAACTCTTACAGATTTTTCTTGTTCATTCCCTAATCATTTTATACTTAGCTCACATATCTGTATGGAATTCAAAGGCAGCTTTTTATCTTCTGAATGATTTGCCTTCAGCTAGTCTTCCCAAAGTGTTCAACTTCATTTTCATAAAAACATTTTTCTTTTATTCATCATCTATTACATATGAGAATTTTAAAAATATGTAATGACAACAGTGAGGTCATCTGTCAAAATCATGTTTAGGAGCTGAGAGTTCACTTGGGAGCAGGCCCTCAGGAAGAGTAGCCTTCTAGCCACAAGCATTCAGTGCTGAGCACCCATCAGTATGTTTACTGAGGCAGTGGAGAGATCAGTGAAGTAAGCTATTGTGTTGCATCAATTAAACTGAAGAACAAACTGCCTCCAGACTCAGTCATCATTTGTAAGAACACAGATCCTCAGATGACTTCCAGGGTAATTTATCAAGCTTTATTTTCTGTGCTGAAAATTCACCATTTTTAATTTTTAGTTCAATCTTTAATAAATTTTAGCTTCCCTAGAACATTACTGTGAATGAGCAATAGTTTTCAGAAGGTACTATGTAGCTCATTTAAGGGTTTATTTCTTTGTATTCTCTTTTCTCAGTGTCAGTATTAGTGGAAAATCTATAGATGTCAGAATTGAAAACTTCTAAAGAACTGTAGATTATAACATTGCCTCATTTGTATGTGATTTCCAATAATTGATTATATGATTATTTTGTAATATGGGCACCCATATTTTGTCTTCTTTGTCCATTCTATTTGCTTTCTACAATTTAATGTGTACCAAGAGACTTTTAGAAATATACATGATCAGCCAGGCTCGGTGGCTCAGCCTGTAATCCCGTGCCTTGAGAGGCTGAGGTGAGTGGATTGCCTGAGCCCGCGGGTTCGAGACCCGCCTGGGCAGGCGAAACCTCATCTCTACAATAAATCTAAAAAATTAGCCGGGCGTGGTAGCGTGCGCCTGTAATTCCGGCTACTCGGAAGGCTGAGGCGGAAGGACCGCCGGAGCCCAGCAGGTTGAGGCTGCGGTGGCCGGGAGCGGCCACTGCACTCCAGTCTGGGCGATCGAGTGGGACTCCAACTCAAAAATAAATAAATAAATAAATAAAATAAAAAAATAAAAATACAGAATCTCATAAATAAAGGAAAAAAAAAAATCACTGGTCTTAGCGCCCCATCTAGTGGAAAGATAAATGCCACACTTAATAAGGTCGGTATAGAACAACTGCTTGTATTTGGGTTGCAAAGTTAACTTTGGTATTTTTGTATACAAAGGTTTTTACCTGCCAAAATATGATAAATTAGGAGAATGTGTATTTCAGAAATTTTTATTCACCGCCAATTTTAACTATTTCGTATTTTCATCTATTTGTCAAATAAAGTTAAGACCAGAGGTGACAAAATATCCCCATAAGTCTGTTAGTTTAGTATGTGTTACTATAGGAACTTAGAGTAAAGCAATACATCTTTATTTATTTATGTATTGTATATGCACACACACACATATATACATATATGTGTATATGCATATATACATACACACACATAAGTATATATCTCACACAGGTAAAATAAACTATGAATAACTATTTTTCCAACAAGGACAAAGTCAGTAATATTTACAATCTCAATTGAGGTTCAACACATCTGACAAAATAATCATACTCATCTTCCTTTTCTTCATCCCAACCCCTCCAAATGTTTTGGTTGAAAAAAATCTGAAAAGGTAGTTAGTATCATTCAAATTAAATCACTGGCTCAAAATGTTGGAATTTTGGAGGGGTGAGAGCTAAAGAATAAACCAAAACAATTCTCATATCTTATAGAATATTGTGTATTTGCTATGGTTGATAGTCATGAGTCACACAAGAGATCTTTTTTGTATTAGCTAGAAAAGTATTCCACAGCAATGCTTTTGTTAGGATTTTCTTTTTATCAGAAGAACTATTTATTGACCACCAGTAACTGGATACATGGTTGTACCATTTGTCGAAATAGAAAAGATTGAGAAACAGGTTTGGAGTTGAAAACAAAGGGTTCTATTTTCACCATATTCATGTTGAGATGCCTATTTGACCTCCAAGTGAATGATGTCAAGTATGCAAATGAATATACAAGCGTAGAGCTCAAAAGGTCAGGGCTAGAGATATAAGTCTGGGCATTGTCAGCATATTGGTGGTATTAAAGCACTAGATGAGATCATCTAGGGACATAACATAAAGCAGTAGTTCTCAACTCTGGCTGAATATTAGAGTCCTCTGGGACATTTTAAAAAATTGATTCCCATGCCGGGCTCGGTGGCTCAGCTTGTAATCCCAGCACTTTGGGAGGCTGACGCGAGTGGAATGACTGAGCCCGTGGGTTCAAGACCCACCTGGGCACCTTGGCAAGACCATCTCTACAATAAATAAAAAATTAGCTGGGCGTAGTAGTGCGTGCCTGTAGTTCCAGCTCCTTGGAAGGCTGAGGTGGAAGGATCGCTGGAGCCCAGAAAGCTGAGGTTGGGGTGATCAGGAGAGTGCCACTGCACTCCAGTTTGGGTGACAGCATGAGACTCCAACTCAAAAAATAAATAAATAAATAAAAATAAAAAATAAATAAATTGATTCCCTATCCTAGACCAGTAAATCAGAATCTTGGGAGGAGGAGGATTCATATTTCTTTAAAGCATCCCAAGTGATTTAACAAATTTTTATTATGGAGAAACATATATAAGAAGAGAGAGAACAGTATCATGAATGCCATGTATCCATAGACAATTACCAACTCATAGACAACCTTATTTCATCTCTATCTCACCCACTGTACTCTGTTCTTCTCTACCCACCATCCTGATGTTAGATTATTTTGAAACAAATCTCATATATCAAATCAGTCACAAAGTGTTATTTGTAAAATAGATCTTTGTACCAAAAAAAAAAATCCTTAATATCATCAAATTTCCAGTCAGTGTTCAAATATCCCTGTGGTTTTACAGCTGAGTTGTTCAAAGCAGGATCCAAATGAGGGTCAGCTGCTATATTTGATATGTCTCTTAAATCTCTCTTATTCTATGTAGTATATTCTATCTATTAAGAAACTATTAAGTTTATTTAATAGTTTCCCATACTCTGAATTTTATTGATTACAACCCCAGGGTTAATTTAATAACATTTTCTTCTCTTTCCTTAATTTCTAGTAAACTGATGGTAAGATCTAGAGACTTGTTGAGCTTTAGAAAAGATTTTTTTTGGCAAGAATACTTCATGGGAGGTATAACATATTTCCTCCAACAGGAAGCACATACGGCAGGTCTTTGAATGCAGTCATTTTGTTTGTCTTTCATTATATGAGGGGGAAAAAAAATCAATTTCTGGCTGAAGCCGCTCTATGTGGAGATGGCACATTTTCCCCATGTCTGCATGGGTTTTCTCCAAGTACTCCAGTTTCCTCCCACATCCCAAAGATGTGAAAATTAGATGAATTGTCATGTCTAAATTGCCCATCTGAGTCCATGTGGGTGTGAGTATGAGCTAACCCTCTGATGAAATGGCATCCTGTCCCGGCTTGGTTCCTGCCTTGCACCCTGAGCTGCTGGGATAGACTCTGGCCACAGATGACCCTGAGCTGGTATAAGCAGGTTGGGAAATGAATGAATGAATACAAATTATTGTATACAGTAATCATCCAAATGCACAATAAACAAATGATGCAATATGAAATTGTTCAGACTGCCTGCCAAATTTGTGATTGTTTGGTTTTGAACTGCATGGTGATAGGAGGTACTCCTCACAATTTTCACTTTGCAAACATTTATTCCTTGATTTAACCTATCACCACTACAACTGCTGTCATTCACTAATTCACCAAAATGTAGGTAGATAGTTGTCTTGTTTTTATTAATCTTTATTAAACGTATGTATAGGTCAAGCACAGTGGCCCACTCCTCTAATCTCATCACTTTGGAAGGCCAACGCGGTACAATCACTTGAGGTCAGGACTTTGAGACCAGTCTGGGCAACACAGCGAGTTCCTATCTCTACCAAAAAAAAAAAAGTATGTATAGCTCACATTTATTTCAATGCTTAAGATTAGAAGTGTTTGGGGTCTTTATTTAGAGTGTGGCAATGTTTTTTTGTCCAGAAATATGCCATAGGAACTTTAGCTTTTGTTTATATCAAGTAGCCCATAGTATTGTTTCATTTAAAGTCAAAGTTTCCTAGAACCTATAAACAACATTAAGTGAGGACTTATTGCAATGCACGACCATCTCTTTTTGTGAGGTTAAGATTGATCAACAGATTCAGGTATTGTCAGACTGATCTACCCACTAAAAAGTTCCCTATCAGTTTTTCAACTAATGGTTTTAGCAGTCATTGAGGATCACTGACTAGAACGTTTATTTCATTAGTGGTTACAAAATACTGATATTCTAGCATTCTTTTTTCAAGTATTGGTAGAAATACTTCTATAAAGAAAATACACAGGTGATTCTAATATGCTTCCAAGGTTAATTAGAGAAAGAAGTATAGATGGCCTAAGGCTGACTTCTGAGTGACTCCAACATTGTAAAGTCTGAGCATGATAGGAAGAGCTGGCCAAGATGACCGAGAAAGCAAGCCAGAGAGACACCAACTAAATAGTGGTGTCCCGGAAGCCAAGAGGAGATTGTGTTAAGATAGGAATATAGAAACAATTTTGGCTTTTTAGAATTAATTAATTAATTGACTGATTATTTTCTAAAGATGGAAATGATCAAATACCTAGGATATGGTCAAGAAGTCAAGCAAGATCAGATCAAGGGCAAGATGAGATCAGGAAAGTATTGACTGGATATAAGAACATGGAAGTCTTTGGTGAACTTAACACATGGCAATCAAAATTAGTTACACATATAAAACACTACTGACAGCCTGATTTTTTAAAAGCATGTAATGAGAGTGGGGAGCCTTCTTCTGTGATATAAACAAGACAGGCCTGGATCTTACTTTCAGTGAGCTTACAGTGTAATCAGGGGACTAAATAAACAAGGTAGTAAAAAGTAGGTGACACAGAATAACCAGCAGAGGTAGTGATCTGGTTTTGCTGGGATGGCTGGGGAAGTCACCTCTGAGCTGAGCTGAGAAGAATGAAAAGAAAGCAGCCTTATGAAGAGCAGGGAAGGTGCAAAACAGCCCATGGCAGAGACAAGCTTGGCAGTTGAAGAAAGGCAGTGCTTCCTCCCAAAACCAAAGGGAGGAAATGGGCAGTAGGGAGTAGAGGGGACGGTGGAGCAGCAAGATATGAAGTGCGAGACAGAGCCAAGGAGACTAGGACATGAAAGACATCAGAAAGAGCTTGGATTTTACATGTTCCCTAGCATAATGAGAAGTCATAATGTAGAGAAAGGGCACATTTTTCTTTGAAAAGAATGACTGTTTGCTTTTAGAGAATTGATGGGGGGAAAAGAGTACTATCATAACCAAATTAAAAAGCCTTCAATCTCAAAGATATTAGCATAATGCAAAATTTAAAATTTCACAGAAATAGCTGCAACCCACTGCCTCATACGTAATCACTGCAGTATGTGATGTCATTTTCGTTTTTCTTTTTTTGTAGAGATGGGGTCTTGCTATGTTGCCCAGGCTGGTCTCAAACTCCTTGCCTCAAGCAATCCTCCCGCTTAGGCTTCCCAAAGTGCTGGGATTACAGACTTGAGCCAGCTCGCCCAGCCCTGTGATATCATTTTTCTAAAGAAGCTGTACCAGCAACTTGTCTTCATCCTTTCTGGTTTAACATTTTAGTTTAACAGTTTTTTGTGGTCCAGTTAACGTACACTGAGAATAATTCACAACTATAATTAGAGTGCAAGTTTAATGTAAAAGACCCAGCCAGTTGAAAAATAAGGTTGTTTTTACTTTCTGCAATGGGGCACCTTCAAAGAGATTAACCACATACCTACAAATATGCAAGGCAAAAAATGGGCTAGTTTTAAAACTCTTCTTTGGCTTGAACTACTTAATGGGCTACATACAACCAAGAAGATAACAAAATTAATTGCAACAGTTGACCTCATAATTAGGCCTCTTTATTTAGTAAATGATCTCAAATACCTAATTTACTTCATAGGTTTATAATCCAGTTCCCCTTGTCAAAGGACACTGAAACTTAAACTATCTTAATTCCCGTAGTTCTTCCTTGGTTGCCTTTAAAATTCGCGGCACGCTTCCTACACCGTGGCAATTCGATGTGAAAACCATGCTATTTCAATCCGCTCATAAACCTCAGTGAAAAATAAGCACGCTGGCTCTAACAGTCTGAAGTAAAGTGCTTATAGCTAGAGACAATCGTCTCAGCAACAGAATTAAGTTCACCTCAGCCAGCACCTTGAGCACATTAGGGTGCCAGACGGCCCGCCATCCAGATGGCTCAGGACCTTCTCCAAGAATTCAGCTGTGAATTCCCTTACCTCAGAGGCCTTGCAGTCAGCTACAAACAAATTAAACACAATAAGAATTGAGAGTGCAAAAAGTAGAAAGAAGTTAATAAATCTGTTTAAATCTACTTTCTCAGAACTAACAACTGGCAATCTGAGATAGTGGGATAAACAATCTACTTGTAAAAGGAAAAGATTAAAAAAAAGGCCACCTACTCACCTAAAATGTAATCTTGATAGGCTCTGAATCCCTCATAGAACAAAAGTTAATTTGTTTGGAAAATATCTGGGAAGAGTTTTTCTTACAGTTTTTCAAAACTTTGTAAATTAAAACAAAAATAAGCACTCAACTATCCTGGATACTTCCAGTACTTACAGAGTGCTTTTATTTCACATGCTTGCTTACAAATTGCAAACAATATACAAACAAGATTTTGAGTATAAATGTTCTACATATCTCTATCATTGTCAGAAGAATCTAGTTTTCCAAACTTAAAATACCTCAAAATCAAAGTTTTACTTCAAGACAATAAAAGCTTGTGATCTTTCACCAGTTAGGTTTTTGTTGTTGTTCTGTGAGGCTTTGGGGTAAGCAGAAGCAAAAGGCTGTTTTTTAATTCAGTGTAAACCCTTCCAATTCCCCTTCAAAGGATACAGTCATAATTTTTACTACAGTTAGCAAATTATAATGGTCAAATATCTTAGTGATTTTTTTTTCCCAAAACAATTACATAAGGCTACATTAGAAGAGGGAGCTGATTGCCTATACTCCCTCTCAAAGAGAGCCTTCCTTTATTTTCTACGATATTAGCCTGTTATCAGTGGTCCCTCAATAAACATGGATGAGAGATTCTTAATAATGCATAAGGTTTACTTCACTAACACTACTAAGTTCCTCCTAATTAATTTCAATAACTGTATCTAAGAAAAAGATCAGAAAATGCAAATCAGCCAGGCTTGGTATAATCCCAACATTTAGGGAGTAAGAGCCAGTAATCCCAGCACTTAGAGATGCTGAGACAGGAGGATTGCTTGAGCTCAGGAGTTCGAGACCAGCCTAGGCAACATTAGCCAGACCTCATTTCTACAAAAAATTAGTCAGGCATGGTGGTGTACACCTACTTAGGAGGCTGAGCCTGGAGGAGCTCCTGAGCCCAGGAGTTTGAGGCTGCAATGGGCCGTGATTGTGCCACTGCACTCCACCTGGGTACATAGACTCTTAATAAAAAAAAAAAAAAAAAAAAAAAGAAGAAGGAAGAAAATGCAAATCACATTAGATTTGGGCTGTATGTAATTAC
>CAUYQG010126876.1:0-36814 GCA_963574415.1 Tarsius wallacei | reverse complement strand
TTGAGTTCTTCCAGGCATATTCCCAGTAGGGGGAATGCGGGATTGTATGGAAGATCAGTTTTTAGATCTTTTAGGATTCGCCACACTGTTTTCCGTAGAGGCTGTACTAGTTTAGACTACCACCAACAGTGTAAAATGTTGCCTTTTCACTGCATCCTTTCCAGCATCTGTTATTTTTTGAGTTATTGATGATAGCCATCCTAACTGGAGTTAGGTGGTTTCTCAGTTTAGTTTTAATTTGCATTTCTTTGATGAATAGTGAGGCTGAGCATTTTTTCATGTATCTGTTGGGTGCTCATATGTCTTCTTTTGAAAACTGTCTATTGGTATCTTTTGCCCACTTTGTAATGGGCTGTTTGTTTTTTTCTTTTTGGCATGTTTGAGTTCCTTATAGATCCTTGATGTTAGGCCTTTGTCAGGAATACAGTTGGAAAATATTTTTTCCCAGTCTGTGGGCTGTCGCCCCGCTCTCTTGGTGGTTTCTTTAGCTTTGCAGAAGCTTGTCAGTTTGATGAGGTCCCACTTGTCTATCTTATCTCTTATAGCATGGGCACTTGGGGCTTTGATCAGGAACTGGTTGCCAGTTCAAATTTCCATAAGGTTATCTCCTGCGTTTTCTAAGGCTCTTACAGTTTGAGGTTTTACATTTAGGTCTTTGATCCATTTAGAGTTGATTTTTTTGTATGGTGATAGGTAGGGATCCTGTTTTAGTCTTCTGCATGTGGTCAGCCAGTTTTCTCAGCAACATTTACTGAATAGGTTCTCCTCTCCCCAGTTGGTGGTGGAGGCTTTATCAAAGATGAGTTAGTTGAGAAATTGAGGTTTTGCTTCTGGAATCTCTATCTTATTCCATTGGTCTATATGCCTGTTCTTGTACCAATACCATGTTGTTTTGATTACTGTAGCTTTATAGTAGAGTTTAAAGTCTGGGAGCGTGATACCTCCTGCTTTTTTTTTTCTCCTGAAGATTGTTTTGGCATTCGTTGTTGTTTATGTTTTCAAACGAATTCCTGTACTGTCATTTCCAGGCCTGAGAATAATGCTGCTGGTGATTTAATGGGTATTGCACTAAATTTGTAGATTGCCTTGTTTAGGATGGACATCTTAACAATGTTGATTCTTCCAATCCATGAGTATGGAATATTTTTCCATTTGTTTGTGTCATCTTTTATTTCTTTGAGCAGTGTTTTGTAGTTTTCATTGTAAAGGTCTTTTATGTCTCTGGTTAGGAAGATGCCAAGGTTGTTTTTTTGTTGTTGTTGTTTGTTTTCTGGCTATTGTGAATAAGATTGTGCTTTCTATTTGGGTTTCTGTTTGTTTGTTGTTGGTGTATAGAAATGCGACTGTCTTTTGCACATTGATTTTATACCTTGAGACTTTGGCAAAGTCCTTTATCAGTCTAAAGTTTACTTAAGATCCAGAATTTTAAAATACATGTATAAGAATTCACAAGAAAAAACAGATTTAAGAAAATAAGTTTGGGTACAGTGGCTCCCCGCTGTAATCCCAGCACTTTGGGAGGACAATGAAGGAGGATCACTGAACTCAGGAGTTGAAGTTTGGCCTACACAATATAGTGAGACCCTGACTGTATGAAAAAAAAAAAAGCCAGGCATGGTGGCATGCACCTGCAGTCCCAGCTACCCAAAAGGCTAAAGTGACTGAATTACCTGAGCCCAAGAGGTCAAGGCTCTGGTAACCTGTGACCATGACACTGCACTCCACTCTGGGTGACAGAGTGAGGTTTCCAATTCAAAAAAAGAAAAAGAAACTGCCCATGATTATACATCTAATCACATTTTCATACTCTACAATATTTAGTAATTTTTGGAAACAATGATGAAATCTAACTCAATAGAATATTTGTAGCAAATTAAACATTTTTGAAATTATAAAAATATTAATGTCTTGTTTTAACAAAATGATGCTTTAACATAATACCAATATAGTGATAAAATCAGATATAAATATAGAGTTGGTATGAAAATTCAATGAAATCACTATATTTTCCCAATGATCTAACTACTTAACTAGAACAATGCATAATTTTTCTTAATATAATTTAGAAATATTGGCATTCATACATACAATTTTAAAAACTGTAAATCATGCCAAAATTTATGTGTCTATTTCCCTGTATTTTCTCCTCATTTTGTAACCTAGAAATCAAGATTATTACTAAAATTCATTGTTGAACCTGTTTTTGTTGTTTTTTTCCAGAATAATAATTTTGGCAAGAAAATAGAAAAAAGAAACAAAATACATTTTATAAAAGAAAATAATCATCATTTTGTTTTCATTTCCTTTTGGGACTTTTTCACTATATAGCCAGACTAAATATTTGACATTATGTATGTAGGAACAGAACTTTTTTTAATGACCAGTTCATCTCTAAGTTTTCCCAGAGGAAGAGAGAAATGGGAAAAGAAAAGCATAAATAAGTAGGAGGAAGGCTACTATAAACAAGTATGACATTACAAAGGACTAATTATATTACTTCTGCAAGTAGGGGAGATGGTGTGGATGCAGAAAAACATGTTTGAAACCAAACATAAAGAGAATAGCAAGCCATTTTAAAAGATGACTTTGTAACTTCCTTCAAGCCATACAATAAACAAAATCAGTAACAAATAATCTGAGAAGTACAGAAACAAATGAAAGCCTACTAATTTAAAGCAAGTGATTTTTCATTTGTACAGACAAGACAAAGAAGTCCATCTGTTACTGGGAGTCTGTGCCTGTTACCAGTGTTCTGTACTTGGTTCTTAACGACACCACTAAAAGAATTTCAAAGTGAGCTGAAAGTGGTAAGACGTTAGCAAGTTTACCAAAAGTGAAAATAGAATAGTGCACATTTCAGGGTAAAGTATGGGCAAATGCAATGAAGTTTTGAGCCAGGAGTCTTTGATTTGAGAGTTTTGTGAGCTACATTAATGAATGGGGTGGGATATTCTATTAAATGAGTAAATTTTTCTAAGAGATAGTTGGGCACTTCCTGGAATGAAGTGTTACGCATTTTACTACTATAAATGGTCAGGGCCAGAACTCTCATGGTGCTGGATAATGTGTCATTTACTATGTTAATGAATGTATAATGAAAATAAATATTAACTTGGTAATTTGTGCACATGCCCAAAGGGATTCCCCAACTGTGCCTTTTTTGGTGGTTGGCTCTTAATTACAAACATCCTGAGGTAGCTGAAGCAGGTGTGTTGGGTTTCTCATTTGTTTCTGAATTTTCCTACAGACTCCCAAAGTCCACATATTTCCCTACTCCAATCTGCCTACTCTATCACATCCTTGGTGTTTCTTCCATTCCTGTACAAATAGGCCTATGAAATAACAATTGTTTTCAAGTCAAAAGTTTACCAAAGTGTCTTATGTGTTTTCAAATGGTCCTTCATTAAATCATTACAATTTTACACCGTCTTACTCTATCCCACCCAGGACATGAAAAATCTTTTTGTCCAGTGTATCTACGTTGTACACAATTCCTCCCCATTAGTCACTTAACAGTTGTCTTGGTTATTAGATTTTAAAAAAAAAAACACAGTATACTTAAGGATCAGTACTAACGAAGATTTCAGATATCCACTGGTGGTCTTGGAATACAGCCCCTGTGGAAAAGGAGGAGTTCTATACAACGTTACATCCTGTGGGAAATTTGTTATTCAACAGTGCATAAATAGAACAGATATCTGTCTATATACTTTGGAAAAAATGGCTTTTGTTAAGATTTTCACTAACTTAATAAAAATGTATAGTCTTCTTAACCTACACTGAAAAACATTTTGTAAAGTGCAATCATTTAAAAAATACACACAGACTCCGCGTTGGCCACTGCGCAGACCAGATTTCATTGGCTCAAAAGCCTCTCTCTGCACCCTCTGAGACCTTGTCTGACAAACCCGACATGACTGAGATCGAGAAATTCAATAAGTCAAAATTGAAGAAGACAGAAACACAAGAGAAAAACCCACTGCCTTCCAAAGAAAGGATCGAACAGGAAAAGCAAGCAGGTGAATCGTAATGAGGCCAGCGCCACCAGTATGCACTGTACATTCCACAAGCACTGCCTTCTTATTTTACTTCTTTTAGCTGTTTAACTTTGTAAGATGCAAAGAGGTTGGATCGAGTTTAAATGACCATGCTGCCCCTTTTCACATCAAAGAACTACTGTCAACGAAGGCCACACTTGCCTCTCTCATTTGCCTGTCTGGCTGGCAGGGAAAGCAGAGTTTGCATGTTGGTGAAGGAAGAAGTGGGGTGGGATGGCAGTGAACTCTAGAGTAAATCAAGCTGGCCCAAGATGTCCTGCAGGCTATAAAATGCAGTTATTCAGAGTGCCAAATTTTTGTTCAAATGATTTTGATTATTGGAATGCACAATTTTTAAAATATGCAAATAAAAAGTTTTAAAACCTGGAAAAAACACACACACACATGAACACAGACAACTAAAATATTTTAATAATAGTCATATACTTCCTAAAGTATAACGCATCACCATTCCTCAAAAAAAATGTGATTAATATATAAAACACAAAACAACATTTCCAAAAATAATTTTTACAGAATGCCAGTTTTAAGGTTTATAAATGATAAGTAAAAATACAGGCATATTTAAATACTTTTATCACTGAGGAGTAATTTTAGTATAAACTATTGAAAATGTAATAAAAGATAATATTGACAGATTTTATTATATGTCATTTCACATTGTCTACACTACCCCCCTGAAGCCCCTCCAAAATTGACAAAGTAAAAAATATTTCTAAAAATCACAGCTTGGCCTTTATGTTCTTATAGAACAATAAACATAAATACTCCAACAGAAAAATAGAAAAAATGCAGATAATTTACATACAAAAATATAGATATAAATGATCAATATTTTAATAGTAACCTCAGAAGTTACAGAAAGCTCTCACAGTTAAACCAAAAGGAAATTTATTTTCTCATTTGTGCCTATGACTTATGAACAAATTTTGTACATTATTTTGAGAGAATACATTGATCTGCCTCCTTAGAAATGTTGTAATACATATTTAAAGCAATAAAAATTATAAGTCAATTTTTGCTGAAAATTTAAAAATAACCAAAGACAAAACAGTTATTTTTATAACAGATTTATTTGTAATTCACAGAAAATATTAAAAATTAAAATAGCCATATAGGAAAATAATGGATAAACCAATTGTCATACACCTATTCAAGAGAATAATATAGCGACTGAAGTCATGTAAATTTTGCTTTAATCAGACAAATGTTTAAAACATAACAAGCATATTAGTAAAGCAAAAATACTTATTATTTACAAAATAAGATTTCTATTTTTTTACATGTATAAAATTTATATATGTATACAGGATCAAATTTATATTAACTACATCAATTGTGGGCCTCTATATTTGTAATCTTCCATATATATTCTTAAGTTTCTTTCAACTGTTTTTATATTCCAAATGATATAAACTAAACAAGTATACTTTTAACAAGAAAGAAATGAGTCTAGGTACAGTGTCTCAAGCCTGCAATCCCAGCACTTTGGGAGGTCAGGCAAAAGGATTGCCAGAGCCCAGGGGTTTGACCAGCCTGGGCAACTTGGTGAGGCCTCACCTCTACAATAAATCAAAAAATTAGCTGGGTATGGCAGCGCTTCCTGTAGTTTCAGCTGAGGCGGAAGGATCACCTGGTGGCCAGGAGCTTGCCACTGCACTCCAGCCTGTGCGACAGAGTGAGACTCCAACTCAAAAAACAAAAAAGGAAAAAATAGGTGTTAGATTTTCTTTAAAAATCACAATTTTAGAAAAAGAATAAAATTACTGACAACTGCAGAAATTTTTAGCCAGAGATATGATTACAAATCAATATGTGAGATATAATAGCTGATTTGCATTATAAAACACCTAAATATGTATTTTTAAATTATTGACATTTGCTTTTTTGATTAAGCATACTCTTATTCTAAATAATTTCTTAAATAAAGCAAGAAACAGGGACCAGGCTCATAACATAGCAGGAAATTGAATTAATTACCACACCCAGCACGGAATTATTTCAAGTTATACTTTTAAAGTTAGAAAGTATTTTTAAGCAAATTTCAAAGTGTTGTCATAAAACATCATAAATGAGAAAATAAAAGTCAAAAGCAATGCCTGTACTGTGATTTCTTTATGTATTTTAATGTGCTTGGAATAAAAACCATTTCTGTTTAGCTGATCAAAGCTGTTTTGGTTTTCTTATTAAGGTGTTGGAACTTCACCTGTGAATTTTTATAGAAGCCCGGGGAAACACTCAGCAGGATCTAACTTTTTGTTGTGGGTAAAAAGCATTTTTCTCTTTATGTGAAAGTTTGCTCTTTATTTGGAAGAAGGAATCCCCTAGTGAGGTGAGTTTTAGCAGAAAAAGTACAATAAAACATGTATCTTGAGAGTGGAAGGCATCAAAGTGAGGAATGAATAAATGAAACCCTATTTATCTATATTATCAAAAATAATGTTTTCTCTTTGAAGTAGATGGCGGAGTTTTGCAAAAGCATACTTTGAAATCTGGAACATTTAGCTTTGTTTTCATTTTATCATAGTGTTTATAAATCTTATATAGCACTAGGTTTAAAGCTTCCGATTGCATTCTCACTCTTACATCATTTAATAAATACACTGCAATATCCACTTGATACTAATCTTGCATATTAGATAGGATAATATATTAAGCCACACAGGATTCACAATGTGTAAAAGACATGTTTTCTAATATGATATAATTTTTTGTATTTTTTTGTTTCAAATTAAAAAAATTATTTTACAATAAAGCTAATATTGTTGTAGGATGCTTAAGGAAGCACTTGTATTACTATTGTAGGTGAATTATATCCCCTGAAATTAATGTAAAAGTCCTAAGCACAGTACCTCAGAATCTAGTCTTAATTGCAAATAGTGTCATAGAGTCATTGCAGATGTAATTAGTAAGATTGAGGTCATACTGGTATAGGTCGAGCCCCTAGCCTAGAGAGAGGAAGTTTGGACATTCATGAAGGGAGGATGCCATGTGAACATTGGAATTATTCTGCCACAAGCCAAAAAGCACCAGAGATCACTGTCTAACCACCAACAGCTAAGAGAGAGGTATAGAATAATTTCTTCCCTAGAGTCTTCAGAGTAAGCATGGCCCTATTAACACCTTATTCTCAAACTTCTAGCCTCCATACAAGTAAGGCAATAAAAACAATTGTTTAAGTCACTCAGTTTGTAGTATTTTGTTATAGCAGTTCCAGAAAACTAATGTAATTACCAACAAAATAAAGTAAATGTTATGGAAAAATGTAAATATTCAGTTTTATGAGTGCTACATGAGCAGAAATCAACATTGATAGAGCAAGTTTGCTTGAATATTTAATCCAAGATAGTTCTTATTGATTTATAACCACTTTTAAAGTATTATCTAACTATACTTGAGAAGACATAATGCTATATGTCATTACATCTAGACAATTGCTTAATGAGTCTCATAAAATTATACCTAGGCACACCTCATCTTATGGAACTTCACTTTATTGTGGTCTATAGATAATTGGATTTTTTGCAAATTGAAGTTTTGCAGCAACCCTGAATTGATTATCAGCACTGTTTATCCAATAGCATGTGTCCACTTGTCTCTGTATCACATTTTGGTAATTCTCACAATATTTCAATCACTTTCATTATTATTAAATCTGTTATGATAATCTCTAATTAGTGATCTTTAATGTTACTGTTTGTTTCAGAGTGCCACAAATGTGTGCATGTAAGATGGTAAACATAATAAATGTTATATGAGTTCTGCTTGCTTCATCAACCATGTGTTCCCCCATCTTCTTAGGCCTCCTTATTCCCTGACACACAACAATATTGAAATTAGGCCAATTAATAACCTTACAATGACTTCTAAGTATTCATCTCTCACTCCAAATCCAAAGGTAAAAATGATCAAGCTTACTGAGGAAGGCATGCTAAAACACATTTAGCCAAGTTGTGAATGCAAATAAAAAATCCTAGAAGGAAATTAAAAGTGCTACTCTCTTAAATTCCATGAAGAGAAATAAGGAAGCTACAGAAGAAAAAATTGAAGCCAGCAGAGGTTGGTTCATAAGGTTTAAGGAGCAAAGCCATCTCCATAACATGAGTGCAAGGGGAGCAGTAAGTTCTTTGGAGAAGCTGCGGCAAGTTCGATTTAGCAAAGATCATGGATGAAGGAGGCTGCACTAATGTAGATAAAAGTCTTCTATTGGAAAAAAAAGATGCCATCGAGAACTTTCATAGCTAGAAATCAATGCCTGGCTTCAAATGACTAATGCAGAGAATGACTCACATGTTAGGGACTAATGTGGCTGGTGACTTTCAGTTGAAGTCAATGCTCATTTACTATTCTGAAGATCCTAAACCCCTTACGACTTATACTAAACCTGCTCTATAAATGGAACAACAAAGCCTGGGTGACAGTACATCTATTTATAGCATGGTTTACGGCATATTTTAAGGCTACTGTTGAAATCAGCTACTCAGAAAAAAAAAAAAAAGATTCCTTTCAAAATATTATTCTTCATTGACAATGCATCTGATTATTCAACAGCTCTGTTGAAGATGTACAAGGGTATTAATATTGTTTTCATGCCTGCCAGGATAGCACCCATTCTGCTGCACGTGGATCAAAAAATAATTTTGACATTGAAGTCATATTATTTAAGAAATATATTTTATAATGATATAACTACTGTAGATAATGACTCCTCTGGATCTGAGCAAAGTCTGTTAAAACTTTTTGGAAATGATTCACTACTCTAGATTCCATTGAGAATATTTGCATTCCATGGGAGAACATCAAAATATTAACAGGAGCTTGGAAGAAGTTGATTCCAATCTTATGGTTGACTTTGATGTGTTTGAAACTTTAGTTAAGAAAATCACTGCAGATGTGATGAAAATAACTAAAGAACTAGAGTTGTATATGACTGAATTGCTGCAGTATCATGATCAACTGGAAAAAATGAGGAGTTGAAGAGAATGCAAAGAAAGTGCTTTCTTGAGATGAAATCTCTCCTTGGTGGACACGCTGTGAACATTGTTGAAATGACCAAAAAAGAGTTTAAAATGCTGTAAGAATTTAATTGATAAAGCAGTTGCAAGTTTTGAAAGGATTCACTTTAATTTTGAAAGAAGTTCTATTGTGGGTAAAATGCTGTCAAACAAAATTGTACGCTACAGATACGTCATTCATGAAAGGAAGAGTCAAGCAATGTAGCAAAATCCACTGTTTTCTTATTTTGAGAAATGGCACAGCCACCCAAATCTTCAGCACCCACCGCCTAGGTCAGTCAGCAGCCAACAACATCAAGGGAAGATGCTCACCAGAAAAAAGATTATGACTCACTAAAGGTTTAGACAATTGTTAGGATTTTATAGAAAACAATTATTTTTAATAAAGGCATATACATTTTTAGACATAAAGTTATTTCATGCTTAATAAACTACATATAATGTAAACATCACTTTTATATGTGCTGAGAAGCCGAAAATTTGTGTCACTCACTTTATTATATTTGTTTCATGTTCTGCGGAAACTGAACCTGCAATATCTCCAAGGTACACTATATTTCAGGAAAAAAAAAGTCATAAAAACATTACCCAGCTTCCTGGAATGATGATAGATTTTTTAACTTTGCATCAATTTTATTTGCTGTGACTCAGCACATAATAAGTGTGCTTCTCGCTACAACATTCTTCCAGATAATCAAGAATAAAATGTCTTTCATGTAGATGGTAGCAATTATGTTAATGGTAAGAAAAGTGCTGATCAAGAAGAGAAAAGTCAATCAGCTTCAAAGAAATTTAAGGAAAATCAATATATTTATTAAAAATGAGCAGTTCACAGTCAAAATAGATAAAGATAAATTATTCTGTGTTATGTGGAACATCACCACAGGGAACAATTCCACGGAACTGTAAGAATGGTGAGAAGTGAGAAGGGTACCTCCTGAGGACTCTGTTGTTTTTATAATTTAGTAAAAGATAAAAGATTGATGTGTGACTCTAATTTCTTAGTGTAAGATGTTTCTGTTTAACCAATAAATCAAACAAAAGTTTTTAGCAATTCAATTTGCCAAGAAAACATAAATCACTCCCTGTTGTTTACATTATTTGGTAAGAAACTTATATAATTTTCTAACATATCTTATTTTTGAGTGCATTGACTTCCTTTTACATGTCATATTTACAAAATAGATAAATTTATATACAATTGAAGTAATTCAAGATAAATCTGAGACACATGGAAATCACAAAGCTTGTCCTTCATTCAGCACACAAAATTCTCAATAACTACTAAGTAGGTTTTGATCACTTGTTTTGACATAGCTATGCCATCATTTACATATTCATAAGTTCTTAGTTTTTGTAAACTATAATTCAAACCTAAAAAGAAGCACACTATAGCAAAATAAGGAGAGCAATGATAAAAGATAAAATGTCATCACAGTATTTTCTAAATTACAAACGGTGGCTTTCTTTTTTTTTTTGTTTCCTTTTTATTAACGGTATTCTTGTATCTTACTTTTCATGACAAATATGTTACTAATAACTGCAGAATGAGTAGTTAGATTTGGTTTACTCATCCTCTGCTTTCAATGTTCCTTTGGTTGATTAGGGAGATCCTTCTTCTAAAACTTTTAATTTTCTGTCATACATAGATATTTTTGATTAGTTGCAAATCTGTACTAAACTTATATTTCAACCTTAGACAGAGTAAGTCCACTGAAAATCATTTAAAAGTAATAATAATTAAAAATCTATTAACTTCAGCCATGGTTAATTGTTTTAAATGTTTTTCTGGGGGTGACAAATTAATAGTAATATACATTCTTTAGAGAATTGCAACTGAAATCCAATTTTCCAGGATATGTAAACATTTTACTTTCAAATAAAACTGTAAAATATTATTAACATATACTCAACTTCTTTTATCAGAAAGAATGTCTATCTAAATTCTAAAAATGAGAACACTAAAAATAGTTTTAATTATTTATTTTTTAGAGATGAATCTCACTGTGTCACTGAGGCTAAAGTGCAGTCTGGAACTCCTGGGCTCAAGAGATGCAATCTTCCTGCTTCAGCCTCCTTAGTAGGTGGCACTACACCTGTCTACTTCCATGCCCAGATTATTTATTTATTTATTTAGAGATAGAGTCTCAGCAAAATAGCTGTTTTTTATTTTATTTTTTCTTCTAGCTTCAAAACTACTGGAGCATATATTAATTTTATTTAGAAATGAAATATTTTGGCTATAGGATAATTTTAAATACTTACAAAGTATTTGTATAATTTTAAAAACAATTTGCTGCCACTATATTGCTTTAAGACTTGAATTTACAGTCAGCTAAAGCCATCAACATAGGAGACAAAAATATGTTCTAGCTGAGATCAGAACTAAAGGTACTAACCACTGTATATTGTATACATCTCTTTTTCAGGATACTCTCTTTAGCTTTTTTTATACTTAAATATTTTCTTTTTCTCAATCTAAAAGAATGAGTTTTGTCCTAACACTGAAGAATGAATGGCTTTGGATATTATCACTATTTTTTGAAGTGATGTTTATTACTGAAATCTGTTACATGAGATTCTAATTTTAAACAGTATGCAAGAAACTAAATAACGGTTACATCAAACCATGAATTTCATAGGTGTTCTTTTATAAAGTAATTTAATGGGAGATACATCATATAAAAAGTAGGACATATATTAATTGAAATAAAATGTTAAGGTGGTAAATAAAATTATACTAGGATGTTTATATTTAATACATGTAAAAAAATGCAAGATATGAGCATATTGGATACATATGATCTAAATAAAGGGTGTTTTGTTGGTTTTACTCATTTGATATTTTCTTTTTTGTGTTTTTTAATTAATAATAAAATATATTGAGGAATGAAAAGGCACAAGTCTATGGTTTGGCGTATATTTACATATTTAGTCACAACTTAGGCCATAATATACAATATTTACTTCACCCAAAAATGTTTCTTTATGTTCAATTTTAGTCAATAGTCACCTCTGTTCCTCCCTTGGAAACCTCTCTTCTGATTTCTACCACCATCACTTAGTTTTGCCTATTATTGAACATAATTCTTACCAGAATAGAGAAAGTTGTGTCATTTGTCAAATTATCTTCTTAGAACAATTTAATACCAGCTATACCTAATCACAGACTGGAGTTTCTCTAGTAAAGTGTGTGGCAGTGTTACTTCAGCAATAGTTATGATGCAGTAAAATGTCAGATCTTGACACATTCTCTGTGGAGCACTGCAATTTGTACACAAGAACACAAAAGCAAAACCAAATAAAACTTTGAAAAAAGGTTTTATCAGCAAATGAACATGTTTGACTTGTATACTTCATAGAATGGAAACCAGAGAGGAGACGTTCTCATCTTCACCCTTTGAGGTGTTTTTGGAGCATTTTTCATGACCACTGCCTTCTCAACAACATTGGTTTAAATCCACTTACAGAATTTTCAGGGGGAAAAACCAGTGAGCATACTTTTTTAAATGTTTTGTGTCAGTATACTTTGGAATGACATGTATGTGGAGTTGATCCTAGAACTGTAATGTGCAAGTCAAGATAGAAAATGTGACCTTAGACCTGCTCAAAGTAAATTTAGATTCTTACATAGAGTAGAGAAACAGGAAAGCCTACTCTTCAGTGAAAGGCAACATTAAAATCCTTTTCCATTTGTCCAAGTAAGCAACAAGGAAGAATTTACCCAGGGTCTTCGGCAGAAAGACAAGTTTCTCTTAAAGAATCAAGGGTCTTTGGCAGAAAGACAAATTTCTCTTAAAGAATCAATAAATGTGTCTGCGGAGGTGTTCATGGAGACATCAAAGTTTTATGAATTCTGATGAGGGCAGTCTCCACCCAGAAATTAATATCAAGACTAGTGAAACTCAATGAAAAAGCAAAAGCAGAATCCGTACTACAGCAACATTTTAAAAAAATTGTATAAACAAACATTTACTCAGGAAAATAAGTCTGTTTAATAGTTTATTCTGATCCCTATGCCTGTGAATTTAATGTGATATCATGGTCTAGCTTTGTAACATCATATGACACGATTGCAATTAAGGTTAATAATCAGTTGATTTTGAGTTTTAAAAAAAGAGATTATTTGAGTTGGTCTAATATAATTATATCCATTCAAAAGAATAATTTTGTTGGCTATTATCAGAAGAGAACATCAGAGATATCCCAAGTGTGAGAAAGATTTGGCATTCCATTGCTGGTTAGAAAATACAGGGAGTTGGAAAGCTGAGGCGGAAGGATCACCGGAGCCCAGCAGGTCGAGGCTGCGGTGGCCTGGAGCGGCCACTGCACTCCAGTCTGGGCGACCGAGTGAGACTCCAACTCAAAAAAAAAAAAAAGAAAAAAGAAAAAAAAAAAGAAAATACAGGGAGCTACATAATGAAGATTATGAGCTACCTCTCAAGGCTGAAAGCACCCCCAGCTGACATTCTTCAAATAATAAGGGCCCACAGCCTTAAAAAGTTGGAATTCAGTCTAATAATTGAATGAGTTTAGAAGGAGCATTTTCTCAGGGTCTGCTGATGAGAGTCTAGATGGGCCAACATTTTGACTTCAGCCTTCTGAGAGCTTAAGCAGAGAATGCAATATAATCTGTTGCAGGATTGTTTTCCAGGAGATCTTGTACTGACTTCTTCCCCCTTTCTTGCTGGTAGTTTTCAAAAATAACTGTAGAATGTGCTGGAAATGCAGTATCTAGAGGTAGGAATGAAATAGCTGAAACAGTTTGCGTCTGGTTCCTGTTCCTCCTAGGGAATGTAATCTTTTTTTCTTTTTTTTAATATTCAATATTTTTTATTATGATATTTGTGGGGTACAGTTAAGGGTTAGGTATACAAAAATGCTTCATTCAGGTATCCTTGTTGATAAGAGGTGTGTCCCCATTCCCAGAAAGATATTTACCACCATTAATCCCATCACCCTCACCCTCCCCTCCCCCATATTTTCCCACCACTGTCAGTTATTTTCTTATGGTAGTACGTTGGATGATCAGGGTCTACTATATGAGTGAGAACATTTAAGTAGAGACGACCTGGGACAGCTACAACTTTGTCTCTCTCTTCCCTGGAGGCAAGATGTTTTTCAAATCTTTGCCCAATGAGCCATGTAACCCCTAAGTACATAACCCAGGGCTGGCTGTTTTTTCCAGGTCTCTCAGCTGTGGTACAAGTGACACAAGTGCACTCGAGATTTCTTCCACCCTAGGCAGCTTTCTTGAACATTGGTGACCTAGCTTGCAATGAATCCTAGGCTTTTTTTTCCCCCTTGCTTGTTTCTAGTGTAAAAGGTTGAAAGCCAAAAAATAATGAGCCCATTGGTAGGCCAGTTCATCCAAGACCTTAAACAGACTTTTATATTTTTTTTTCCAGTCAATTCCTGTGTAAACAACCACTTCCATACTTCTCTCCCTAGACTAAATTGCAGATGCCTTGAGACTATTAGGCTTTCATGGGGAAGAAATACTTTGAGTATTTGTTTAGTCTTATTAGTATTGTATTGTCTTTTTTACTTAGCCACTTAAATACATGATTCACTCAATGTCATCTGATTCAGTAAAGAATTCTTATAAAAGAATGGTGACCATATCCTTGATTTGATGCTTGGCACATGATTGAGTTTTAACAGGTTTATATAACTCAAAGTATTCTTACTTTTATCTTTTATCAATTGGAGATAAGAATTAATTAAATTCCAGAATTTTTGAAAATCTGTTATTCCCTTACATCCCTGCTTTTAAAAAATGAAACTTTTTAAAGATTATAATAATATCCTGTCAAATGAAATCAATAGTATATAATTCATCTTTAATTTTCCAAGTTTTCTACTTAAAGTAAAAGCTTAACGAATATATTTTAGGTTTTCCAAATAACCACATGCTGCAGTTTTAACAAAATTTTCACATTACATAACCTAACATGGCTTGTAATTTTTTAAGCATCCGTTAATAATTTCCTCATTTTTTCAGCTTAGCCTCCAAAATAGCACCATATATTTTACTTTTTGTTATAATAGCACCCATTCCTGGTATTAACTTCCATATCAGTGAATTTAGTCAAGCTATGAAGCAGTAAAAAACATTCTAAAATTTCATCAGCTTACAAGAGCACATATTTACTTATCTCTCCCATTACATAACTGTTCCTGATTGAGTTCATTTAACTCTTCTTTTACTTCATTCAAAGGTCCAGGCTTTACAGACAGCCTATGGAACATTGTTTGGTTATTCTTTTGCCAGGGGGAATGAAGAGAATAGAGAGGAACGTTATGATAGTTCTTCATTCTACTGATAGAAAATGAATTCCTTTTATTTATATTTCTTAATCAAAGAAATTCCCAAAGTCAAGAATGACATCAATGAATAAGAATGTGTAATTCTTCCATAAGAAAGGGCAGTGTATAATTTGTACAATATTATAAGATATCAGTGATAGTGTTTTACACATTTTATTTCCTTTTTTATTTAATAAATAGTGTTCACTCAAATATTCCTGGAATAGATTCTTAGGATTTTGGGGTGTACAGAAGCAGCCCATTTTCCTGTCCTCGATAAGCTTATCATTGAAAGTGGAATGCAAACTTACAAACTGAGATAAATGTTTTAAAGATAAAAAGAAATTATGCTATTGAATATAACATAATTTAACTGAGTAAAGAATGGAGAGGAGTTCTTTCTGCTATGACAGAATAGGTTTTATGAGATCAACCCTCCTACCAAGTTCATTAGACTAGCTAGAGAAACGCAAAAGCCAACCATTTGGAGTTATGACAGAGACACAAGACAGCTAAGTTTTCAGGTAGCTAGACAAAAGAGAAGTGCATTTTAGTGAACCTGACATATTACCACCTTTGTCCTCAAAGTTTTTGCCAAATTGTGAATAATGGAAAAGCAAGCAGAAGATCCTGCAAATGGTTGAAAAGCTGAATCGTTTTGGCAGTTTCATGAGCCTGAGCAGGCCAAAAGGACATTTAGAATTTTCAAAGCAGCCCGAGTATAGAAATTAAGTAACCAGAGAGAATGAAAGACAAGAAAAATAAAGAATAGTCACTGCTTTTGGCTCTTGAGCCATTTCTTAATTGGTAAACAGAGCAGGACTGAGAACAGATTTCAGCAGTCTCATAGAGCAATGGAGTAAATAAATGAATTTCAGGGTCTTCCAAGAAGGAGAAAATTTAGTTGAGATTCTTGAAAAGCTGCTCCAAGAGTAAGTAGCACTATAAGCTCATGGGTCCTTAAGTAAACAAGTACAGCTTGGTTTAGCTTCATGCTGTGATAAAGTGATTGGCTTCTGTTTTAACTGCATACTGAACACAAAGGTAGCTCCTTTTTGTAAAACAATAACATCTGACAGAATTGGTACTTTTTTTTTAACACTATGTCTAGTATTTAATCAAAATTTACCAGTTAAACCAGGAGACAGAGCCATGAGAAAATATTTCAGGGGAACAGAATCACAGTTGACCTAGTTATCAGAGTTACCAAAAATGAATTTAAATATATATATATAAATAAAATATGTAACAGCGATAATACAAAATTAGGAATCACGATGTAATGCTCAAAGACCTTTCCTTTTTTGGAAAATACTAAAATATCTCATCTATACTGTGGTGTAGTTTATTGGGGATGCATATTGTAATCTCGAAAGTAAACAATGTAAGTTTTGTAAAATAATGTGTGACTAACAATCTAACACAGGAGAAATTTGAGTATTGTGTTTTTATTATTGCCATTTTGATTTTTTTCCTGTTTTATTAGAATAAGGTGTTACTATTATACAGTTTCTCTAGGAATGGGTTTGCTGGACAGCTACCGAATGAGCCAGAAAAGAACAAATTGCAGAATCAAATTTCTTGGTTAGAGTCTGCCACTTGGTTATCTATGTGTCGCTAAAATGTTTCTTAACATGCTATAACTTTGTTTTGTTATCTTTAACATGGTGATAATAATAATTATTATGGGATAGGTTTTTTCTGTAAGTAGTAAATAAAGCATCTATCAAGGTACTGACAACTCTGGCACAGAATCAGTGTTTTATAAATATTATTTTTAAAAATAAAAATAAAATATTCAAACTCTAATTTCCATTTGTGTACTCAGATTGTTTAAGTGGCTTAGGGACACAAGAATAATAAATCATTTATTTTGCAAGCACTCGAATATACACAAGGTTAATATTCAATCAAGTTATTTTAAATGAACTAACATAAAAACAAATATAGTTAAGAACTTTCAAAATTTAGTATATATATATATATATATATATATATATATATATATTTTTTTTTTTTTTTTTAGTTGGAGTCTCACTCTGTCGTCCAGGCTAGAGTGCTGTAGCATGCTCACAACCACCTTTGCCTCGACCTCCTGGACTCAGGCAATCCTTCCACCTCAGTCTTCCAAGTAGCTGAAATTACAGATATGTGCCACCACACCTGGTTATGTGTATCATATTTAAGAGGAATTTTTAAAGGGTTGCTTTGACATTTCAAATATATAATCATGATTTTATTGCTACAGATTCTAAATCCTAGATTAGCTCTTTAGCTTGAATTAAAAAAAGTTAAGAAAACCTAAAACATTTAAAATGAAAAACAGACTACCACTGAATGCAATGACTGAGTTTATACTGTACTAGTTAATTTAAATGCAAATACTTGTCAAACCATAAGGGCTTAAATAGAAAAACTGTGACCACAAGCAATCTGTTAATTTTACACTTCCATTGAACATGTTCTGGAGTAGTTTGATGTGCTATGCATTATAAATAAACAAGTGGAGCTTACAAATTAATTATTTATTTTGTCACTGTTGTCTTTCATTTATTTCTCTACATTAGTTATAGAAAAATACTTTTTACTGTTAAATAAAATGTATCTGCCCCTAATAGTTGTCTAAAAAATGTGACAAAGTCTGAATAAATTGGTTTATAAAAGAAGGATAACTGATGATTGGCTGTCTAAAAGTAAGTTAACTAAAATAATGTATATTAGTGCATTGAGGTTACTAGGAGTTACCAGAAGCTAATCTCAGGTCTCAGTCCATGAACTCTCCTAAAATATAACTCAGAATTCCTCAGTAAATGGGAAAGATTTATTCTATTTAGATTTAGAAAGATTTGTTACAGAAAACTTTTAGTGTAAATTAACTTTTAGTGCAATTAAACTGAACAGAAAATCTGAGCAATTACAAATTCAAATTGGTGGTAAATATTGTCAATACTATTTTAAAAGTAATTATTGGACTAGTAAATCTATATTAATTTTCTAAGTTTCCAAAAGTGTGCATAACTTTGGCTTTGTATGATAACAAGTCTATTTTGCAGCAACAATATTTCTGTCTGACATTTGAAAAACAACTGTTACACTTTGAGAAGCATAATTTATATACTCAAAAAAGTTTCTGTTTCAGTTATTTAAATGACTTACTGTACTTGCACTGGGTGAAATATTGTTATGCTAGACTTCTCATCTGAGCCTTGTAATGGGAGAAATGCTATTAAATAGTATTGGCATATTGCTATCCACAGACTATTTTCTATGTTCATACTACTCTTTCTTTGTTTGGTAGGCTGAAATGGAATGAAAGAACATGAGTTGAATATTTCATGCTGCGCTGGTATGTATAATTCATGATCAAATTCTTCAAAAAGAAATAGATAAGAAGTACTGAAAGCCGTAAATGAAGTATTTTTATTCTTAACGGAGACACCGCATAAAGATCTTTTAAGTTTTGTCTGAATTGATACTACAAAAATTATGAAAAATGACAAACCACTAAGAAATAATCAAAGAGAGACAGAGAGAGAAATACATAAAAGAGTTAAACTGAAAAAAAAGAATAACTTCATATAAAATGCAGAAACAGTTTTCTCACAAGTAATATATGAAAATGATAGCAAATTTTGTTACAAGATATTTGAGTCAATTATTTGCTTCTTTTTCTCTTGTGAATGCAATTTGAATGAACACGTTTTTTAATGAGGACATTCCAAAATATCTTTTTAAAAAGCAAAATTAAAGATAACTGTGGTCAGTTCATTTGCTCAACTATTCATTATTTTATTAATTCTACAAATCTTTATTGTATAAACAACCCCCTTTTACTTAACTTTCTAGTAGTTTTTATGGGTATAAGGTTTATAAGTGGACGATCATATAAGTTATCATCCAAACTAAGATACTTTTCAGTGTGAAAGAGAAAATTCAAATACAGGGTGTTGGGGCAGCTTTTCAAGAGTGAGTCTGGCTCTGTAAAGCAGGGCATATAAAGCCCCCCTATAAGATATGTTATTTGACCTTAAGGGCTTCGTGGTATATTATTTTATGCTGAATAAAGCACATCAAATTATAATGTGGTATGTCAGCTTTATAATGTGAGCAGTTCCAGTGTGGTAGATGAATGTATAATATGAAACTTACCTTATTGTTGCAGGTCATGAGAAGTATTCTAGAGAAGTAGCATTAAACTGAGGAAAAGGTAATATTGGTTAAATTATAACTATAATAATTACAAATTGGACTTAGTAGAACACTAATAACAAGTCTGAAGTCCCCTACCAAACAAATCACCCAGTTTGGGAAGAGATTATAAAATTTATTACAAAAATTGTGTATTTATTCTTGCTTGTTTAAACTCCAGTCACCTTCAAAATACTCTTTATTCGATGCAATACACCTATCAAGATGCTTTTTCCAATGCTCAAAACAGTTGTTGAACTTGTCCATTTTGATGCCTTTTAGTGCTTCTGCTATTTTTGTTTCACCTCTCCACATCAATAAAACGTATCTCTTTAAGAATTTTTTTCTCAGAGAAACAAACAAAAAGTTACTGGGGACAATTGGGTGAATAGGAAGGGTGGGCATGAGGGTTATGCCTTTTTTTGGTCAAAAACTGATGGACACTCAGCGTGGTGTGGGCAGGTGCATTGTCATGCTGGAAGAACAAGTCAGTCACCTGTTGGTCACAACTCAGGACACTTCTTCCACAAATCCTGATGTAACCTTCTCAATAAAAGCTTTCTTTGACAATTTGATGTGGAAGAACCAATTCCAAGTGTACTACAAGGGGCCTGCTCTCCAAAAGATAATTCTGAATTTTTTTTTTTTTGGTTCCCCCTCATATCTTCACAAGAACAAAATGAAGTTTTGTGCATCTGTGTGCCCAAAATCATATAGTAGGTAGAAAAAAATACCTAGTGTGAGACCTAGGTCTGAGTTATTATAGAAAACAGCTAAAGTACCACAAAAACTATCTTATCCTAATAGAAATATCTGATACAATTTAATGCTTTGAGCTACAAGATGGTGTTCCCAATTACAAATATAAAAAGCAGTAGCTCTATACTGCCTTTTACTGCACTAGGGACTCTGCTGTCTGAAAACAAGTTTAAGGCACTTGTAGTCAGTATTTCACCTGGCTTATTCCTCATTTTCTGATCCAGTCAGACAACGAAACTGGTACACAAGATTTTGATATCTTGTTGTATACTTAAAAATAATGTTGAGAAACTTCTAAAATAGAAGAAAATCTGAATAATACAGGAATAGTGTCTTGTCTTGTTAGTATTAAATGCTTCAAGTTATTTTTCAGAATTACAAAATAACATTTTAAATATCTTCTACCAAATAGAATAAGAAAAAAATATATATTATATATATACACACATACACATATATGTACATCATGTACATTTATACACACATATCTATCCTTCTAATAGTTAAAGAAATAATGAATGCAGAGTTATTTCAAAATATTCCAAATATGTTTTATAGCACTCATAAGTGCTCTTTGAATACATTTATTTGATAGTATTTTGTATGTATCAAAGGGTGGCTATAAGTTAAAAAATAAATTCAATATTTCAGTTCAGAATTGAGTATGTACTGAGAAATCTATTCTTATTGTACAGGAGAAAAGTTTAAGGTGTTTCATACAAGGTAGCAAAACCAATTATGATGCAAGAAGCCTTGATTCTGCATGCATTTCCCAATGCATATACATACTTTTATTATTTTTTAAAATTGTTTTTCCAATGATTGTTTTATAAAATTCAGTAACTGTGCATGCTACATTTGTTTTAAATGAAGAACAGCAGTTAAGTAGCCTTAACTAGGTTTATAGTATAGTACTTGATATCTTAATCTAAATCCCTCCATCTTCAATGAATTTCACTATCCATTTTCATGGCACAATTTTAAATACTGCCACTATAGGGGATGGTTTCACTTTCAAGGCAATACTCATGATGCTATCTTCCCTTTACATTCCTTGACTTTGGTAGTTTCTAATTTTACATGATCAACCAAAACCTCATCATTGATTCTATCAATTCTTTTCTATTACTCTAATCACTCTGATTTCATTATCAGCTAATAAATCCCTGCGCCAGCCCCTTCACACCCCCTGAACCTTTTCCTGAAACTCTGTCCTTTCTCATTCATTGCAGTTGTTGTCAATCAGCCTTGGAGAACTCTGAATTACCTGCCACTTGCTATTTGCTATTGCCTTGGAATTGGTATTCCAAAAGGTATTCAAATCTCCCAAAATACTCTTAAAATGTTTGTCTATACTTTTGTTTATAGTTCTTTAGTGGCTGTTCCAGTGTTTTTCTTCCTTGAATATCTCATATTTTTTCTTGTAGGATGATTGTCTTAATTCATGCTATATGAAAGAGAATATTATAAAACGATTTAAGTCCTCATTTCTTCTCCATTTCAACATTTAATTAAAAAGAGAGCTATTGAGGGATCACAGCTGATCAGAAAAGTTGAAGTTTCTGATGATAAATCTGCTTAGATAGGCTGCCTTTTTCAGTTAATTTTCCATAGCTTGTGCTTTCCTTGATATTATTCTGAATAGTTCTGAGTTTCAGCATTACTTGATAATCTCTGAAATGTCTAATTCTGACACTTTATTGCATTCTTATTCTCCCTTGATTATGACGACTTAGCAAATTGGCTGACATGTGAGAGACAACTTTGTCAATATATCTACTGTTATATAATGAAGCCTCTAATGTCTAATTTTTAAATTTTTTTCTGTGAGAATATATTTTGAATTATTTTTAATAAACACATTTAGCAAATGTATGTGTGCAATATATTTTCCAGTATTTTCATAAATAAAATAAATAAAAGGGTTTTTATTATCTTGATACACAAATATAAATAAATCATTATCCAAAATTTTCTTGCAGTAATCTTTTTAATCTTTTAATCCAGTCAGATATTTGATTTACTTGGTTTTGAAGTATTTTATGACCTCCATATATCATACATGTGTACTTTTTCCTGATATTTTTCTTGGAATAAGAATAAATAACAGCCGGACTCGGTGGCTCAGCCTGTAATCCCGCACTTTGGAAGGCTGAGGTGAGTGGATTGCCTGAGCCTGAGGGTTCGAGACCCATCTGGGCAACTTGGCAAGACCTCATCTCTACAATTAAACAAAAAAATCAGCCGGGCGTGGTAGAGCATGCCTGTAATTCAGGCTACTCGGAAGGCTGAGGAGGAAGAATCGCCTGAGCGCAGCAGGTCAGGGCTGCGAGGGCCGGGAGCAGCCACTGCACTCCAGTCTGGGCGACAGAGTGAGACTCCAACTCATAAAAAAAAAAAAAAAGAATAAATAACTATAAACCCTACATTGTGATCATTGTCTTTTAATTCTAGTTTTGCTTTCTTTTCTGTATACTAAAACTGTTTTGTATCCACATCAACATGAAACAGATTCGAACATATGTCTTCATGTCAAGGGTATCAAGAGCTAAGAAAGATCTGAAGTTTACCTTTTTTGCAAACTAACAGACTAATATGTTACAGTTTCAGGTATATGCTGATGGGTGACAGGAAGCAGTTTCATGCTCATGTAGGTTTCGTCTGTCTGTCCACCTTTCCAAGTCCTTGGTGAGTGTGGCTAGCTTGTGGGAACACAGTTCGTGACACAGCAGAGGAACACCCAAATTACAAAATTCTAGTTTTTATAATGGAAGGCAAGGAAACCTGTCCAACATTTGATACGAAAGAAAGCAATACCTTTTGGGTACTAGACAGTGAGCAAATGCCTTCTTAGTCACAGCAAAGAAAACTCTCTTCCAAGACTGTTTGCTTTAAATATCTTTGGAAAAGTTATCTGTAACAAAGGAATGTCCCTGCCTCTGCTAACAAGATGGACAGAAAAGTAAGTGTCCCATGGAGAATTTGCCTCAACAATACAGATTGGCAACCAACTTTTGTTTCACCAGACAAAAGTCAGAAATCCTGACTTTCTGGCTCTTTCATTTGATTGGAAATTTGCAATACTAAATCCTTGATAACTCTACAGCTTCTTAATCTTTTAAAACTTCACTTATTCTTAGTTGTGCTTACTTATAAAAGTAGAGCTCCCAAAACACAAATTTCCCAGAAAATAAATCTGCCAAAAAATCTGTGAGGAAATGCATGAAAAAAAAAAAGCATTGCTCATAAATGCTAGAAAATAATGTTGCTTAAAAAAAAGAAGAAGAGGAAGAAGAAGGAATAGTATTCAAATCCTGCCATAGAGGAATTGGTTTTCTTATTTATGCATATACACAATAGATTTGCCTGTCAGTTTTTTTTTCACTCTGTATAAAAATATATTGTCTATTTTTTCTTTTTTTCCCCTCTGCCTATCAGTTTTAATTTTGAATTTTCATCTTATAATATTTCTTTATGAACAAATCAGTGAAAAATCGTTTAAAAAATATCTTAGATGCTGCTAGTCAGATCCATTTTATACAGAATTCTTATCTGGAGTTGTATTTGTCTATGTGTGTGCATCTGTGTATACATTTCAGCAAACACACTCTGTAAAGCTACATTATCATAAGGTGGTGGTGAGAATAATGCAAGACCTCTTGAGCCCACTTTAAGTATGCCTTTAAAAATATCAGAGACTTTTTTTCATCACTATAGTTATAATGCCAAAGTTTGCCAGATTTCCAAAAAAATCCTCATATATTATGTTTATGTTCTCTTTAAAGCATTGAGAAATCACAGAAAGTTTAAATCACAGCTATGCATATTTTTTCTCAGCTACATTACCAAAGAGGCACAAAGTTTTTATTTTTTTAAATTTATTTATTTTAATCAGATGAGTAACTCTAACTTGGGCTTCAAACTTATTACAACATTTTGCAAATTGTAGGTATAAAGCAACAAACTTGAGGTAACTTTTAAAATAAGTTTACTAAATTAACTATATTTTAAAAACATGATTTGCAACAATTTCTCTGTAAATTCACATTAGGCACTGGATTTTGTTTAGTCTCACATAGGGACTGGCTTATTTTTCCCATGAGACCTATTTTAGTGACCATCTCAGGGTAATACATTTCTTGAGGCATTAATGACAAACAATAAACTACATGTGATTTAATTGTACAATATAAGTTTTGCCCTATGTATACACTCATAAAAATATCATCATGATTAAGAAAATGAATATACCTATCACTTCTAAAAGTTTCTTCCTGACTCTTTATAACCCTGCTGTTCTCAGGCCCATTCCAACCAGAGAAAGGCAATTATCTGTTTCTAACATTACAAATTGCTTATATTTTTCTAGAATTTTATTTAAATTTAATTCTACAAGGTGTACTTTTTTTGGTCTGTCTCTATTCACTCAGCATAATATACGATTCCTTCATGTTGTCACGTGTGTCAACATTGATAAGTAGTATACCATACTATGAACCTACTTTAACTTTTGGATTTATTTACCTGTTTGTGATATTTGTGTTGTTTCCAGTTTGGAGCTCTTACAGACAAACCATCTATGGGCATCTGTATACAAGTTTCTATATAGGTATGTGCTTTCCTTGGCACAGAATGGCTGAGTCATATTGTGATATATGTTTAACTTTTCCTGAAACCGCAAAAACATTCTGTAAAGTTGTTGTATTATTCTACAGATCCACAAGCACTGTATAAAAGTCACAATTCATTATTTTAAAATTTTTATATATGAATATGTGATAACTTTCTGTTTTTAGTTTTCATTTTATCCATGACTAATGATGTTGAGGAAACTTTCGTGTACTTTATTGCCTTTCATATATCTTCTAGGATGAAGTGACTGTTCAAATCTTTTGCCCATTTTTATTGTTATTTGTTTTCTTATTATTGAGTTGTGAGAGTTTTTTCTACATTTGCTTAAAAGTTCTTTTCCACATGTGTGATTTGAATATATTTTCTTCCAAGCTGTGTGTTGTCTTTTCATTATTTAAGTTTATTTTAAAGAATAGTTCTAAATTTGATAAAATGCCTTTTATCATTTAATGGATTGTGCTAGAAATATTTTGCTCTACACAGGGTCACAAACATCTTTTTCCTTTTTTTGTATGTATTTCATTGTTTTTGGTATTACATTTAGATTTATGGTCCATTTTTAGTACTTTTGTTTATGGTACAATGAATGAAAATTCAAAAGTATATACAATTGACCTAGCAGTATTTGTTGAAAGACTTATTTATCTTGCTCCTTTGAATTGCCTGTACAGCTTTGCCAAATATCTATTGAATATATATATTTTTGTAGTTTCTCTTCTGTTGCATGCCTCTACTTGTCTACATTGCCACCAGCATTACACTAAATGGTTATTGTAGCTTTTTACAATTTTGGAAATTAGGTAATGTAATTCTTCTCAATCTGTTATATTGCAGTATAGATTTGACTGTTCTAGGTAATTTAAATTTTCATATGAATTTTAAAATCACCTTTTTAACTTCTGAAAAATATAGCCTGCTGAGATTTTGATTGATATCTATTCAATCTATACATCCATTTGTGGATTTTTAAAAACATTTTATTTTCTGACACATAAATATTATATAGATCTCAATTGAGTTATTCTGCACTTATATCAGAAACATTTGTAGTTTTTAATTTACAAGATCTGGATACATTTTTGGTAGACTTCTTTTATATTTTTTGATGTTACTACACATGATATTATTTTAAATTTTATTTTTTATTATTTGTTGCTGGTATATAAAAGTAAAATATATTAATTGTGTTGATCTTGTACCCAGTATTCATGCTAAAACCATTTATTTATAGTAACTTTTATAAATGTATCACATTTTCTAAAGAGGCATCAAAATACTATCTGTTAATAAGTATAGCTTTTCTTCTTCCTTTACATTTTGAATGCCTTTATTTTTCTTGCTTTTAGTTACTACCTACCATTGTGATGTTGAATGGAAGTTGTAAAAACTTTGATTTGTGTTGTTCTTGGTCTGTTTGGAGAAAGTGTTTAGTCTTTCATAAAAAAACATAGTAGCTGTAATTTTTTCATATAGATTCCTTTTGTCAGGTTGAGAATGTTTTTTCTATTAGCTAATACTTTTTATCAAGAGTAGCTATTAAAATTTGCCAATTACTTTTTCTGCATCCATGGAGATAATCATGTTTTGTTTTTTAGTTTGTTATTATGATGAATTATATTGGCTGATTTTTGAATGTTAAGCCAACCTTGCATTATTGCAACAAAACCTATTTCATCATGACATATGATTTCTTTTCAATAATGTTGAAATTGACTTAGCAAATATTTAAATATTTTACATCTATATTTATGAAGGATAGCCTTCTATAGTTTGCTTTATTTGCAATGTCTGTTAGCTTTTGATAACAAAACAGTGCTGGGCAGATGGAATGAGTTTGGACTTACTCACTTATATGTATTTCATGGAGAGTTTGGGCAAACTTTTTTTTTTCTCCCTAAATATTCTAGTAAATTTTATCAAGAAGACATCTGGGCCTAGGTTTTCTTTGTAAGATTTTTTTTCTTTTAAAGCTGGAAATTTTATTGTTTAAATACCTATAGATATATCTATTTATTTATATTCTCTTTTTTAAGTGAGAAAGCAGGATTTATTGAGAGGACAGAAAAGCTCCCACAGTGGGAGAGGACCTGAAGGTGTTGCCCAGATCTATTTAAATTATCTCTTTCTTGTTGAATGAGCTTCTAGAGTTTTGTCTTTAAAGGAATTTGTATATTTTATTTAAGTGTTAAACTTTATTTGCATAAAGTTCTTTATGATATTTTCTTGTTTTTGTTTTTTTTTAATCTATGTTCATTTGTCTAGGGTTAGTATAGTACATATGTTTTTATTCTTTAGCTTTTAACATATTGGCATATTTACGGTTTAAGCATTTTTTTGGAGGTAGTATACATTTGAATTTTGTGTTTTAATCAGTCTTTTTCTGTCTTAATTGATGAATTTAGATCTTTATCATTTACTACAGTTAGATTTGAATGCATCACTTTGTTTTTTGCTTTCTATGTGCCCAATTTTTCTGTTGTAATTTTTCCTCTTTCCCCCATTTTGTGCTCCTGTTGATTGATTGTTTTTAATGATTCCATATCTTCTTTTATGTTGGCTTATTAACTATAACTTTTGATTGGGTATTTTATGAGCTGTTTTATGGTTTGTGTAACTTTCTCTAAAGTATCACAGTCTACCTTCAAGTGGTATTATACCACTTCATTTATAAGAATCTTAAAATTGTATATGTCTATTTCTTCTCTCCCAATAACCATTGTGTTATTGATGTCATACATTTTTATTTTCAAATGACATAAAACCTTATTTATATTTTTTATTTTTCAAATGATTACCTTTTAAAGATATTTAAATATTAAAATATATACATTTACTAATATAATAGTAGCCTTCAGTGTTCTTCATTTCTTTGTGTTGATCCATATTTTTATTTTATACTCTTGTTATTCTGCTTGAGTAACTTTTTATAACGACGTTTGTAAAAGTGACCTGATTGTGACTAATTTTTTAGCTTTTTGTATGTCTACAAAAATATTTTAACTTCATTTTTGATGGATACCATAACTTGGTGTGAATTTATTGTTTAATTACTTTTAAAAACATTTTTGTATTTAACAATTTTACTTCTCCACTGTCTTCTGGTCTAAATTGTTTCTGATAAAAACTCTGAAGTCATTCTTATATTTGTTGACATATATTGAATATGCATTGTTTTCTGGCTGCTTTAAATTCTGATATTACCTTATGTAGTTTTTCATGTGTGTTGTGCTTTGAGTTCATTAACTTTCTTAGATCTTGGGGTTATAGTTTTCATGAAATATAGAAAATTTTTGCACACTTTTAAAAAATGTGTGATTTTGATTTCTCTATGACCTTTCTTCTTTAAATGTTCTGATTACACACATATTGGGAAGCTTACAGTGTCCCATTGCTCATAGTGTTATGTTGTATACTTTTTAAAAAGGGAGATGATGGGTTTTAAGTGTTCTCACCACAAATGATAAATATATGAGGTAAAACATATTTGTTAGTGAGTTTGATGTAGCCATCTCAGAATATATACATGTATGAAAACATCATCTTTCACATTATAGAAATATATAATTTACCTTAGTCAATTAAAAATAAACACAAATGAAAATCGAGGTCACAATGACAGCAACTTATATATTCTTGTTAGATTTAAAATAACAAAAGTCAACATATTCAAAAGTGAAAATTTTTCCAAAGGCAACTGCTGTGACTAAACAAATAGATATATGGAGGTCAAAACCTCTTGAAAATACCTTTAAAAAGATTTCTTTTTTTTTTTTTTTTTGAGTTGGAGTCTCACTCTGTCGCCTAGACTGGAGTGCAGTGGCACGCTCCTGGCCACTGCAGCCTCTACCTGCTGGGCTCTGGCGAACCTTCCGCCTCGGACTTCCAAGAAGCTGGAACTACAGGCATGCGCTACCACGTCCAGTTATAAAAAGATTTTTAAAATATGGTTTATTGTCACAATGACCAAAGTGTGTAAGCAAACCAAATTATCTTTAAAAATTGAGTTTTCCATATACACAGTTGGCAAATATTTTTTCTCAGTCTGTGGGCTATCTCCCCACTCTCTCAATGGTTTCTTTGGCTTTGAAGAGGTTTGTCAATTTGATGAAGTCCCACTTGTCTATCTTATCTCTTATGGCATGGGCACTTAGGATGTTGACCAGGAATTGGTTGTCAGTTTCAATTTCCATAAGAGTGTCTCCTGCATTTCCTAAGGTTCTTATAGTTTGAGGTTTTATGTTTATGTCTTTGATCCATTTAGAGTTGATTTTTGTATATGGTGATAGGTAGGGGTCTTGTTTTAATCTTCTGTATGTGGTCAGCCAGTTTTCCCAGCACCATTTACTGAACAGATTCTCCTCTCCCCAGTGGTTGGTGGTGCAGCCTTTCTCTAAGATGAGTTGGTTGAGAAATTGAGGTTTTGTTTCTGGAATTTCTATCCTGTTCCATTGGTCTATATGCCTGTTCTTGTACCAGTACCATGCTGTTTTGATTATTGTAGCTTTATAATAAAGTTTAAAGTCTGGGAGCATGATGCCTCCTGCTTTGTTTATTTTTCTGAGGATTGTTTTGGCTATTTGTGATCATTTTTGTTTCCATATGAATTCCTATATTGCAATTTCCAGGTCTGAGAAGAATGCTGCTAGTAATTTAATGGATATTGCTATAAATCTGTAGATTACCTTGGGTAGGATGGACATCTTAACAATTTTGATTCTTCCAGTCCATAAGCATGATTTATTTTTTCCATTTGTTTGTGTCATCTTTGATTTCTTTGAGCAGTGTTTTGTAATTTTCATTGTTAAGGTCTTTCGCTTCTCTGGTTAGGAAGATGCCTAAGTATTTCATTATTTTTGTGGATATTGTCAATGGGATTGTACTTTTTATTTGGGTTTCTGTTTGTTTATTGTTGATGTATAAGAATGCAACTGACTTTTGAAAATTTATTTTATACCCTGAGACTTTGCCAAAGTCCTTTATCAGTGCAAGGAAATTTTTGAGGGATTCGCTTAAGTTTTCAAGGTATAGAATCATGTCGTCTGCAAAGTATATCTGACAAAGGCCTAATATCTAGGATCTACAAGGGACTCAAATGTGCTGAAAAGTAAAAACAAACAGCCCCATTACAAAGTGGGCAAAAGATGTGAACAGAAACTTCTCAAAAGAAGACATACGAACAGCTAACAGATACATGAAAAAATGCTCAGCCTTACTAGTCATCAAAGAAATGCAAATTAAAACCACACTGAGATACCACCTAACTCCAGTTAAGATGGCCGTCATCAATAACTCAAAAAATGAGAGATGCTGGAGAGGATATGGCAAAAAAGGAAAACTTCTACACTCTTGGTGGGAGTGCAAACTAGTATAATCTCTATAGAAAACAGGGTGGCGATTCCTAAAAGATCTAAACATCGACCTCCCATACGACCCACAATCTCCCTACTGGGAATACACTGGGAGCAAATCAAATCACTCTATGACAAAGATACCTGCACACGAATGTTTATTGCAGCATTATTCACAAAAGCAAAAACGTGGAACCAACCGTGGTCCCCATCGAAAGAGGACTGTATAAAAAAAAATGTGGTACATATACACGATGAAGTATAACGCAGCCATAAAGAAGGACAAAATTATGAACTTCACGGCAACTTGGATGGACTTGTAATAATGAGTGATCTATCACAGAAACAAAGAATGGAGTATCACATGTTTTTACTCATAAGAGGACCTTGAACAACTATTGTAATAGTGTAAGAAAGGGATTGGTAGTAGTGTGAAACTGCCAAAGGAGGGTGAAGGCAGGATTGGCAGTAGTGTGAAACTGCCAGGGGATGTGGGGGGCACACCTCATCAAGGGTACCTAAATAATGAACATTTGTATAGCTAGCCCGGAATTGTACCCCACATATTCAAAATAAAAAATTTTAAATAAATGAACAGATATTTCATATATTTTTGAACTGAGTGTATCACTATAGAGATATATTTAAATCCTTGAAAATATTCACTAATTTGCTGAGTTTTATATTAATTTACTGAAATTTTTATATTACAAATAATTTAATATTCATACAAGATATTAGTTACTAATGAGAATGATAACGATAATAACTAATACAGATTGAGCTTTATTTATATCTTGGGCACTGAACAGTGTGCTGAACAGTGCTCTTACTTTGAGATTATATTGTATAATGTAGGCAGAAAATTCATCTTCAATTGTTTATGTAACATCAAAATCACAGTTACTAAAATTTTGGTAATTGAACATAAGAAGATGAGCTTTTGGACATTGTGACATTCTTCTTCTTCTATATTATAATTTTTATAGTTCATGGACGCCAGGGAGAATTTCAGGGTCTATAAACCCCCTGTTCATGTTTGTAAAATTTAATATGAATGTGCAGTTTTCTTGATGGATAAACGCTAATTTCATCAAGTTTTTAAGGACTTTAATGAGGCAAAAAGTTAAGAATTCATTTTCCATTAGCTCAAAGCACCTCTATTCAGATAAGTAAAGCATGGAGAATTTAGGAAATCCTATGATCATCCAATATATCCAGCAAGAAAGTTGTGACCAAATAAAACTATTACAGAATCTTTAGTTTTTCAAAGTTCCTTATTTAGGAACACTAAAAAAAAGTGTGCATCCAAAATTGGGTAAATTTATTATTAGTTCCAAATTTATTGAGTAGCATGTACTTACTTGACCCCTTAAAAGAGTACAGAAATGAAAATAGACGTGCAATATAAGATGATATGTACATTGTATTGGAAAACAAAGAAAACATTAAGTTTAATACTAAGAGTCATGGGAAGCTCCACCAGTGAAGTTGTGGTTGAGCTAAGTCATTATGAGTGTAATAGCTTCCATAGCAGAAAAAATAAAAGTCTTTTTCTTACTCTCAAAGATAATACATTTAGTCCAAATAAATTTTATCTCTCAAAGGTGATTCCTGAATATAAACAATAAATAATGATCTTGAATATGAAGTAAACAGGAATATTATCTTCCTGGGGTCCATTTTTATGCCTGCTTTATTGAGGTATATTTGACAGACAAAATTCTAATGTACTCAATGTAGACAATGTGATGATTTGATATACATATTCATTGTGCAATGATTACTGCCATCAAATCAATTAACATATTCCCTAGTCAGAGAAATCAGACAAGAGAATAAACTCAAGGATATTCAAATAGGAAAATAGGAAGTTAAGTTTTCCCTCTTTGCTGACAATATGATCCTATGCTTTGAAAATCCAAGAGAATCTGTCAAAACTCTCCCTGCACTGATAAAGAACTTTGGCAAAGTCTCAGCGTAAAAATCAACATGCAAAAGATAGTCACATTTTTATACACCAACAACAAACAGGTAGAGTACCAAATAAAAGACCTTTCATTGCAAAGGTCTTGCAATCCTTCTGGCTAGGAAGATGCCAAGATTTTTCTTTTTTGTGTGTAAATCTTGGCATCTTCCTAGCCAGAAGGATTGTAAGACCTTTACAATGAAAACTACAAAACACTGCTCAAAGAAATCAAAGAAGACCCAAACAAATGGAAAATATTTCATGTTCATGGATTGGAAGAATCAGCGTGAATAAGATACCCATCCTACCCAAGGCAATCTACAGATTCAAACAATACCTATTAAATTACCAGCACCATTCTTCTCAGACCTGGAAGCGACAATACAGACATTTTCATGGAAACATCAATGACCATGAATAGCCAAAACCATCTTCAGCAAAACAAACAAACAACAACAACAAACCACAAAGCGAGAGATATCACACTTCCAGACTTTAATCTTTTAATCTTTTTTATAAGGGTACATTATTCAAAACAGCCTGGTATTTGTACAACAACAGGCATATAGAACAATGAAAAAGAATAGATTCCAGAAGCAAAACCTCATTTTCTCAACCAACTCATCTTTGACAAAGCCTCCACCAACAACCACTGAGGAGAGGAGAACTTATTCAGTAAATAAAACTGGCTGACCACATGCAGAGGAATGAAACAGGACCCCTACCTATCATCATACAAAAAAATCACCTCCAAATGGATCAAAGACCTAAACATAAAACCTGAAGCTGCTTAATCTTAGAAAACGCAGGAGACACCCTTACAGAAATTGGAATAGGCAACCATTTCCTGATCAAAACCCCAAGAGCCTGAGGCATAAGAGATAAGATAGACAAATGGGACCTCATCAAACTGAAAAGCTTCTGCAAAGCAAAATAAACCATTAAGAAAGTGGGGAGACAACCCACAAAATGGGAAAAAAATATTTGCCAACTGTATATCTGACAAAGTCCTAACATCCAGGATCTACAAGGAATTCAAATGTGTCAAAAGGAAAAAAACGAAGTGACCTATCAAAACGTAGGCAAAAGATACAAATAGACACTTCTCAAAAAAAGATAGTCTAATTTTCAGATCCCTTGTGGTATTATTTTGTTCTGATTTCTTTCATATTTCTATAGATCCCACTTGATCCTTCTGCTGCTGCTGTGTGATGGGGCAAAAGCAGTTTTCTCCTGGCCACACCATTGGGTCTGACGGTACCATCACTGTAGTCTCTGGGTAAAGGAGAGGGCGTTGAGCTCATTATAATCCAGAGGATTTTTGCACCATGATTCTTACTGTAGGTGGGTCTTTTTTGCATGTTTCATCTCCTTCCACAGTAGAAAAGGGGATTCCAAGGCCTCCTGGAGAAGGAAAGTGTCTCCACTTGTCATTTATATCTGATGTGGCTTCTCATTTCTTGTGGTGTTGTGTTCACCTGACATCAGTAGGACATCTGTTTTATTTGGGGAGGGGTAGGGAGGAATCAGCTTTTCTGATTACTTTCTGCTGCTGTATTAGGCATCAGAAAATACTGGGTCTGAATAGCCTTCCTCTGTTGGGTAGAGGTGGGACACAAAATACCTTGAAGCAGTGATTTTCCCCTGTCCTGTGATCAATCTCAAAGCACTTTTTTCTTTCTTAACTTTTAGAGCTGTTGTTGTATCTTGCATCATTGCCAAGGCTTATAGTGATACTTAGGAAGAGCAGTGAAAAATAGGTCTATATCATTTTTGTAGACTGGGAAACTCTATTTTTGTATTTATAAAGATGTCCATTTAAATCAGTTGTATGAATTTGAGTATATATACATTTGTCAATTCTCAATTGGTATAAATTTTATTGTGAGGATAGCAATGTTTTATTATTTATATAATCTCATATCTAAATAAACAATGGAGATTTTTTCTGTTATTTATTTATTTGTATCCAGACTTTCAAATTTTTAATCAATCAAATCTATCTTTTATGGACATTGAATTTCTACTGCCCGTAGAAAAAATTTTAAAATGCTCATCTATTTATTTTTCTCTATTTTCTCACTTCAGATTTATAACTGTGTCAACATTTAAATCTTTAATCAAATTATTACCTATTTTGGTATCCAAACCAAAATTATAGTTTTCTTATTGGATAGCAAATTTTTCCAAAATATTTATTTTATAACACACTTTGCAAGTATTTTGATTTTGTACATAAAAAATTATAAACACATATTTATAGTCTATTCCTGAAGATTATTTTCTGCCCATCAAAGAAGGCAGTGACTCCAAACACTTCCTAGGTTCTTGGGGCCTCTACTGCATCTTGATTCATTGTTGATGCATTTTATTGACCACTGGAAGCAGAATATGTTAGGCATGTAGGGGCTCACATATGTCTGTCACTGAGTCAAGTGTGTTATTAGTACAAATATAGTGAATGCATGCAGAAGCAATATACACACTAAAATCAAAAGAAGATGCATGATAAAATGTACACTGAATAATATGAGATTTACTCATTGGTTAAATCAGCTTAAGAGGAAACTTCTACAATATTTTATTTAAGAAATATATACTCAATTTCAAAAGTCAAAATATCATTTTTATCATCCTTAGTCCATTATTACAAGAACAATTTATAGTTTTTCTGATTACTTAGTTTGTGACAAAATATTGTGAAAAGGTTTGATTCCCTTAATTTAAATAACATCACTAACTTCATCTTAAGAATCAAGAAATGCTGAACAGCATAAAAAGTTGTAAATTTGTTTGCTGTTATTCAAAATTGTGTATATTTCTTCAATAATGGTTGAATTAATCTAAAATTAGAACAGAAATTAGGATAGATAACTGTTTAAATTGGAATAGAGGCAGATAGTCAATGAATGCTTTGTTCAATTCTGGCCATTCATGTACAATGTTACAGTACTTAATTTTGTTAACCAAGGCAGAATCAATTCTAAAATTATGCATTTACTGTAGTAATTTTTAAGATGTTATTTTACAATCAACTTTCACAAAACTTGAAATGAATTTTTAGTTAGAATTAGTTAATATTTCTTCCTTTGCAAAAATAATATAATTTTAAAAGTTTTTTTTTCAGAAAGCTTTATAAAAATTGGTAATAGCTTTTCACAAAGTTAAATTATGGCACCTGGAATACACATTTAAAGAAATAACAAACTAAATGCAATAGAACATAAACAAAATGACTAATAATGGGTAACCACATAGAACTTAATTGATAGGGTATATAATGTTGGCATTAATTTTTTTTCCTAACTAATTTTTATAGCTCACTGAACAGTAGCCAACATTTGAGTGACCATCATTTGAGTAGTGGTCATACCCTAACTAGACTAAAATTAGCATAAGACTACTACCACAAAGGAGGTCATCTGGACAGATTCCAAGAATTCAATAAAATTGAGTTGAGTTTTTATGTGTATTTTCATTTTTTTTTTTAAGGGTGCATTTAAAGGAAAAAAAAAATTAAAGATCTCAGAGGAGCCATAGAACTAGTGCCTACAGGTTAAATTATCTAGCTCCACACACATCTCTAGGACTTTAGTGACTATCAAATAAATGGTGGTGCCGTTCATTATTTTCAATAGTACATAATGGCACCTATTTAGAGATCTACAGTTTTTAACTAACACTCATTTTCTGACCCAAGTTTTCACATACATTCATAAAGTCTCTCAAAGCAAAATTATCTTCAAGTTGTTCTGTACTCTTTGTTGCATTGTAGACAATGTCTTCTTTTTTGAATCAAAATGTTGATCTTATCTACTGGCAACTCTGCAACTCACATCTATGAATATAGGTAGTTACTGCTACTGAATTTGTAGGACAGTTGGGCGTATAATTAATATCTTTCTATAGGTCTAGTTGTAAAAGTATATTATTCTCTGCATAAGTAAAAATGGAGAGACTTGGAATTTTGACTTCTACCAGATTTTTAATATTGAATTAGGTGTATTTTAAGATATATTAAAATCTCTTATGAAATTATTGTATTAATAGGTTAACTATTTCTTGTACTGTTTGCCTTAAACTGTCTTTATGGTTTATAATGTCATATGCATACTTTCGTTTACATTTCATTAAGTTATTCTTAAAATTCTGGTTTAACCTTCAATAATGCATTATAATATAAAATGCATTATAATATAAAATCTTTCCTTAAAGAAAGCTTGTTAAAAAAAACTTTTTATAGCCGGGCTCGGTGGCTCAGCCTGTAATCCCGCGCTTTTGGGAGGCTGAGGTGAGTGGATTGCCTGAGCCCGCGGGTTCGAGACCCACCTGGGCAAGCAATACCACATCTCTACAATAAATCAAAAAAAAAAAAAAAAAAAAATTAGCCGGACGTGGTAGCGCGTGCCTGTAGTTCCAGCTACTTGGAAAGCTGAGGCGGAAGGATCGCCGGAGCCCAGCAGGTCGAGGCTGCGGTGGCCGGGAGCGGCCACTGCACTCCAGTCTGGGCGACAGAGTGAGACTCCAACTCAAAAA